>CAKNYM010032408.1:0-12526 GCA_932195095.1 Andricus curvator
GCCAATTCCTCCCTGGTGTAGATGTCCGGGTACTGGGTTCTTTCGAAGGCCCTTTCGAGTTCATCTAATTGATGGGCTGTGAAGGTCGTTCTGCTACGGCGCTGCTTACGCTTCAGGGGAATTCCTGGTTCACTCTCGCAGTCTGATCCAGAACTCGTCTTTCCTGAAATCAATTAAAAATTAGTGATTGATCTTAGTGGAACAATTTGGTTTCTATTTTAGAACTAAGATACTAAGATGGGATCATAATCTCGGATTCTAGATCCATCGCTATTTCGTTTTGTTATGATGTTTAGTTTTTTTTTTTTTGGTGTCTTCGGACCTGTCAGTTTTCATTGCGGGACTAATCGTCCGACGACGCCTGACGTCGGGACGCCCTAAGCTAATGCGAATTCGACACGGACCGGTTATTCCCGGAAAGTGTTTTTTTTTTGCTTCCGTGTCACATCGCATCGGTATGAAGTACCGAGAGATGGACTATAAATAATCATCCAGATTTGGGATTGAGCAATTTAGGAAACGCTTGCCGCTCTGATTATTTTTCTTAAACCTGTAGATTTTTTTATTGGAAAATAAAGTTGGCACGTGTTCTCTCGTCGACTCCGACTCGAGGAGAGGCAAAAGGCGAAACATGAAAAAAAGAATCTCTCTCCTTCCAGTAGTCATAATTCATTCCGAGTTTAATATCAGGTTACGAAAGTTGAGATTACTAGTCGGAGATCGAGCGTTTAAGCTCCCGAAAGATGTAATTTTCTGTTTGATTTCCGAAGACCCGATGGAGGAATTTAAGTGAGTCTGTGAAGCCGCGATCTTTTTAATTTTACTGGTGAAATCTAATTTTAAAATACTAGTGAAAAACTGTTAGATTCCTAACGACTCTGCGAAATTGACCCAAACGAGGATTCATTTGTGCCCCAATTTGCTTGAGCTAGAAAAATCGTTTTTTCGCTCCCTTTCTTTTTTCAGAGGATTTGACGCCCCCGTGGGTATTTAAATACCTTTTTTTTAAGGTCCTTCTCACCAAAGGCTGGCAGCCTCAGAGCTATCGCCTTACAGGGGAACTTCTTGCCTCGCACTTTTTCTCCGTTCCAAATGCCTTTCATCTTTGCCGGCTAGCCACCCTCAAATGATCTTACGATGAGCCCTGGTGGGTACACATTTCATTTGTCATGTCACTAGAGAGAAAAACATGCCATGCGGTAGTTTTCTCTCATGAGAGAGATAAGTTGATGACTCTGAATATAGAAAAAACTTATTATAGTTCAATCTTCATCAAAGGCGAATTAAAAGCTATGTGACTTTGAAATGGTAGAGCCGCAAGTTCTGAAGGTTAACTCATCATTTAGAAAGTCAAATACTGAATTTCTTTTTAAAAACTGCAATCAAAGGGTAGCCTTTTTATGGACCACCAAGAGTTACAACTTTCCCTTAGTATCGAAGGGGCCTCGACGATCTGGAAATCGGTGAATGAATAAATTAAATGCGTGTATCAATCACTCGAGTTCCTCGCTCTTGGAAATTACTGGCTTGGTCGGAGGCAGCATGGGCACTCGGTAGCACCTACGGTCAACGTTGGCTCTGTAATTTTCTCGCCGCGCTTGCTTTCAGGTGTGCATATTCCACGTTTTGTATTTTTACGCGTCAAGAATGCAACATTTGCTTGATCAAAAACAAATAATAAAAAAACTGACTGAAGATTTCTATTTTGGGGCAGATTTTTATAGATCGGAACGCCTTACAAAATTGCCTGCCTTAAAATCGAATCGTCCGAGAGGGCTAAGATTTTGATACATCTTAAGGTCGGATAAAAGAGATTGAAAAACATCAATTGTTGCTCACCATCTTCAATTTTGATTTCATCCTCAGTGTCGCGTCCCCTTAAAAGTCGAGAAATGGCGGAAACACTGGGAGCACTAGTCCGGTCGCAAATTTCCTCCTTGATTAGTCTGTCCCTAATTTCCCAGGAAAACACACCTGGATTTTCCCGCTTGTAGTCCTCAATTCTTGATTCAACCTCAGGGGTCGCCACTCGGGGCTTGCTTCCTCCAATCACGCCCGGCCTGATGCTTCCGGTCTCCTGGTAGCGATTCAAAATTTTCGAAACACATCCGTGTGATACTCTCAATTGCCTGAAAAGTAATTTTTCAAATTACTAATTGTTTCATAAACTAAATTTTGTGTAATCCTTAGATGTTTTATATCTTGATGAATTTTTAATTACCTAGATATCACACAGGGTCGGACGCCAGCGGCAGCCATCTCCACAATTTTTAGCCGAATATTGTTGGGAAGGGGTCTTCCATTGATGAAGACACCACCCAATTGGTTTACTCGGCCTTGACCCGGTATCGAACTCAGATCTGAAATTTAAGAAAAAAAATTAATGTAAGTTTTATATTAAAAAAAAGAACAATAAATTTTGCTAACTAATCTCTTTTTTCCAGATTCTAGCGGTAACGAATCGCCGCTACGACTAACGGGGAATTCATCCAGACTTTTGAACGATCTTCAAGCGCGACTCGCGGCTTCGAATGTAGTTTAACGTTCCCGATAAGTCTGAGGTTTTACGACACACAATAATGATAGCGTATAATTCGTTCGACACTTAATTTAATTTCCATCAAGTAAATTAAGTTGAGAAAGGAAGTACATTTGGAATGAAAAATAAATATTCCACCAAGAGTTAAATTCTACATTGACAAAAATCATTTAAATAAAAATATTTTAAAATCATACAAAGTATTTTCCGGATTTTACTTTTCGCGCGCGGAATTATGTAGGTTGTGCTAGTTGGCCATGCCTTCTAATTTTATTGTCAAAAAATGATGACAGCAATGGAGGAATAAAAAATGTGGTTGATGTCAAGTGATAAAGAGAAATACGAAATCTGAGCAAAAATCTAAAATTCTGCACAACGCAGTAGATTCTGGAATAAAAAAAATTAGAGCAGGGAGAGCAGACTTTAACGTAAAGAGAAAAAAGTGGAAAAGTGAACACCACCAATTACGCAAAATCGCCGACCAATTGCATAACGAGTCTTTTATGTGTCTTGGCACCTGCATGGCTGACGCTCGTGAATCGAACCTCGATCAAAATCCGGAGAATTTTTTTTATTCTTGCACAATTTTTATTCGATTTGAACTTGGGCAATTGTATATTTGCAACAATTGTCCAATTTCAGACAGTTTTACAACTTTTTGTGCAAAGAAGGATCTATTGAATTAAATTGCGATTGAAATCATGACTGTAAATTCTCAATGACAGAAGTGGAAAAGAAGGCAGTAAAGACCTTTTTTGAATTTTTCTTCAAAATTGCGCAAGGCGAGGTCTAAAGTCGGTTATTAAATGATTTAACTGTGGGTTGTAAACCGAGGCCTTGAGGCGCGCCTTGAGGCCACTTTTGGGAAACCTTGGAGGCTTGGGGTCGATTTTCACCCATCAGGGAGATTTTCCGGTTCTTCGGGTGACAATGACCCTCAGACTGGATGATTTCATGGGACATTTGTAAATTACTCAAACTTCCTACCTCTGCCTTCCAACCCGGAAATCCTTTTCACCCCTTTCAGTAATTTACAGAATCAATATTTCCATCCACTCTATACAATTTATGTCTATACAATATTATTCGAATTGTAGGCTCCTACAAATATTGTGAAATCGGGAAATTTGTGAAATTTTGACAATTTGCGATGCTAATAAGCTAAAGTTGGAGGAAAATTTTGAAATAAATTAAAATATAATGCAAAAAACGTCAAGGTTTAATGTTTTCGAAAAGTACAATTTTGAAACTTTTTTTAAATTCCTACACTGCCCAAAATTTGTTTGTGCAATTATAAAATTTGGAAAATGCCATAATTAATTTTTTATATATAAATATCCTTCTCTAAAAATGGGAATTTCAGTTTCAGTTGAAGGAAAGTGACAAAGAATGTCACAATTGTGTGCATAATAAAACTTACATAAATTTGATATACAAAAATCACAACACTTTATTATTACATTTTTCATGAAAAAAATTAATTTTCAATCAAGAAAAAGGACATTTTCAACAAAAAAAAAGGAATTTTTAACAAAATAGTTGAATTTTCTAACAAAATGATGAATCTTTGACAACAAAAATGAATTCTCAATACAAAGTGTAATAGTTGATAATTCCAGCAAAAAAATTTAATTTTCAATAAAATATGTTAAATTTAACCAAAAAATACGAATTTACAACAAAGAAAGATTCTGAAATCAGCAAAGAAATAAAATCTCATCCAAAATGTTGAGTTTTCTAGTCATAAAGACGAATTTTGGAAAAAAGTTGAATTTAATTTTCAACTAAAGTCATTATTTTAGTTCATCATCTTTAATTCAAAAAATAAATTTTAACCAAATAGTTGAATTTTCAACCAAAAAGGTTAATTTTACACAAAAGAAATCAATTTTTAACAAAATAGATGAATTTTCAACTAAAAAATATCAACTTTCAATACAAAATAGAATAGTTTAATTTTCAATTAGAGAAATAAGTTTTTAACCAAATAAAATAAGGTCTTTAAAAAAAAATTTCGGCAAAAAATAAAATAGTTACATTTTTAGATAAAAAAATTAATTTCAATAAAAAAACTAATTTTCAACCCCAAAACAATGAAATTTCAACCAAAAAGATTAATTTTCTACCAAAAAAGAATAATTTTTAACAAAATATATAAATTTTCAACCAAATATTTTAATTTTTCATAGAATTCTCAACCAAAAAGGTTAATTTTCTATAAAAACGGACAAATTTTTAACAAAATAGATGAATTTTCAACTGAAGAATATTAATTTTCAACAAAAAATTTAGAAGTTCAATTTTCAGATAATAGAGAAATAAGTTTATGAGCAAATAAAATAAATTCTTAACGAAATAATTAAATTTTCAACCAAACAAACGAATTTTCCACCAAAAAAATTGAATGTCTATCAAAAGAAAAAATTTGACAAAGAATTTAGTTACATTTTTAATTCGAAAAATTAATTTTCATTTAAAAAACTAATTTTCAAGCAAAAAAAAATTAATTTTTAACCCAAGAGATTTATTTCCTGCCAAAAAAGAATATTTTGAACAAAATATATGAATTTTTAACCAAATAGTTGAATTTTCAACTGAAGGAGATAAATGTTCAACCAAAAATGGACTAGTTAATTTTTCAGTTAAAAAAATAATTACAAAAAAAAGTTAACAAAATTATTAAATTTTTAACAATAACAAAGGAGATTTTTCAACTAAAATTATGAATCAACAAAGAAAAAGATGAATTTTTAACAAAATAGTTCCACTTTTAACTAAAAGTAATTGAATTTTGAACCAAAAACAGGTTTTTCAGTCGCTATTCACGATTAGCGAAAATTTTGAAAATTTAATCAAATATTTATATTTCAAGAAAAATTCTGGGACCAAAGTCAAATTTACAGGATGATTCGAACAAGAACTGATTTTTCAACTAAATGAATCGTCAACCAAAAAAATGATTTTTTAACCAAATAGTTCCACTTTTAACTAAGTAATTAAATTTTGAACAAAAAAAAAAAGTTTTTCAGTCGCGATTCACGATTAGGAAAAATTTTGAAAATATAATCAAATAGTTATATTGGAAGAAAAATTCTGGGACCAAAGTTAAATTTACAGGATGATTCGATCAAGAACTGATTTGAGTACTCTGCCAATTACATAGATTTTTCTGTTTTTCTTTCTATGAGGTATTTCATCTGCAACAATATAGAAAACCTCTAAAGTGTTTAAAGTTTTGAAGTTGCATTTCCATGTTAATTTCGAATCAGCGCATTAAAATACATCGCATAAATGTAAGAAAATTAATGTAGTAGATTTTACGTATATATTGAGAAAGCCAAAACTTACACATCAAATAAATTTAGAAAAATTAATTAAACATATTTCGCGTAAATTAAAGAGTTAATAACACTCAAAAAATACATAACTTGTACTTTATGATATAGCACTGCAATGAATGGACGAGAAATGGAGAAAAATTACTGAAATACATTTTACGTCATATATTGAGAAAGTCAACCATAATTCATAAAAGATAATGAAATACATTTTACGTATTAAGCAGAATGATAATTCAGTAAAGAATATTATTTATATTATATAATTATTGCATATATTACGTATTAAATAGCAAAAATATTGTTAAAAAGACCCGAATAGTTGAAGTTGTCATTGAAATATATTTTACGTCGTATAATAAGAAAGCCATCATAATTTACCAAAATTCCATAAATACCGTGCTCACTGCCAATAGCGATTAGCTCTTTTAATTCCAAAAAATGTATCGAAGAAGTTGAAAATTGAAATTCTAAATTAAATAAATTGCTGAATGTAGAAAAATGTGAAAAATCAGGTAGCATTAAAAGCATTAATGAAGAGGAACTTTCTCAGCGGATACCCTGAGGATCTGAGGGTCCTTCGAGAGAGCAAAAAAGCAAGGAAGCAGACAATCCTTGGGGGTCGACTTTGCAACCGAAAAGTGCCTTTTGAGTGAGAGACTTTGACGAAAGATATTTCTCGATTTATGGCGGTCATTAATGAAAATGTTTCGGTCATTTCGAGTCAGGTAGCGTTATATATCAGAGCCACGGTCATGCTAGTACCGTTTCCGGATAGCTTGAGAATTTTCAAAACTGATCCTACTGCCAGCTGCTGTAAAATTACACGTGCAAGAAAAAAATACTGATTTTTTTCTTCATTTTTTTGTTTTGTTTGTAACTTTGAAATCTGCTAATTGTGTAATTCAGAGTAGAAGTTTTCCGTCGATTGAGTACAATAGAAAAGAGAAAGAGTCGGTTGTATGACTTTCACTTAATAAAATCAAAATAAATCAAAATTTGAACTTTTTTGAGATTTGGGCAAGGAAAAAGCTTTTTATTGGCACTGTTTTGTGAAATTATATTATCAAACTTAATAACTTGATAAATAATTACGGTGAATGAATCATGTGATTAGTCATGGATAATTTATTTCTAACAGATGCTCACTGCTCAGGTTGATTAATTAATTGTAATATGTTCAAAAATAAATTTTCAACCAAAAAACAATGATTTGTCAACAAATTAGTTGAATTTTCAATCAAGTAGATTAATTTTCTATAAAAAAGGATACATTTTAAATAAAATAGATGAATTTGTAACAAAATAGTTGAATTTTCAACAAAAGAGTTAGGGTTTCAACCAAAACAATAAATTTTCAAGCGAAAATCTTAATTTACTACCAAAAAACGAAATTTCAAAAGAAATTAAATAGTTAAATTTTCAGTTAAAAAAATTGTTTAAGCAAAAAGACGATTTTTATTACAAAGTAGTTCTATTTTAAACGAAAATCAAGAATCTTGAACCAGAAAAATTAATTTTTAAAAAGATATTGTTTAACGTCCAAACAAGTATTTGAATTTTAAACTTAAAATGGAGTGGTAAAATTTTCAGTAAAAAGAAAATAATTTTCAACCAAAGAAAAAACGAATTTTCGATCAAAAAAATGAATTTTCTATCAAAATAGCTGACTTTCCAACACAAACAGATCAATTTTTAACAAAAAATTGGAATAATTAAATTATCAATTAAAAAAATGAATTACCAACCAAAGTAAAACGATTTTTCAAAAATATAGTTTAATTTTAAATCAAACAAATCAATTTTGTACCAAAAGGATTAATTTTCAAACAAAAAAAAATTATTTTTCACCAAGAAAGATGAATTTTCAACCATACATTTAAGTTCTTGAGTAGAAACGATACATTTCCAACCAAAAAAAGAATGGTTAAAATTTATGTTCAATAAAAAAAAATTTAACAAAAAAGAAACGAAATCAATGAATTTTCTACCAAAATAGTTGAATTTTCAAACCAAAAAAGACGAATTTTCAACAAAACAACTGAATTTTCAACAACAAAAAATGACTTCAACAAAATTGTTGAGTTTTTGACAAAGCAGATTTTTTTCTTCACCAAATAGTTGAACATTCAACTAAAAATTGTATTTTCAACAAAGGAGATTAATTTTCTACACAAAAGATGATTTTTTAACAAAATAGATGAATTTTTTACTCAAGAAGATAAATTATTAACCAAAAATATAATAGTTAAATTTTCAATTAAAAAAATTAGTTTTCAGCCAAAGAAAAAACGAATTTTCAACAATATAGTTGAATTTTCAACAAAACAAATAAATTTACCACTAAAATAGTTGAATTTTCAACCTAATAAGACCATTTTTCAACAAAACAACTGAATTTTCAACCAAAAAAGGAATAGTTACATTTTTAGTTAAAAAAATAAATTTTCAACTGTAGAAACGAATAATTTCCAACAATATAGTTGAATTTTCAATAAAAAAAAAAACAAGCTTTCAAAAAAGTTATTTTTAACACAAATTTTTAACAAAATGCATACACTTTCAATTAAAAAAATAAATTTTTAACCAAACATGGAATTAACTTTTCAGTTTAAAAAATCAATTTTCAATATAGAAAACGAATTTCCAACAATATAGTTAAACTTTTAACCAAAAAAAGGAATTTTAAACCCAAAAAGACGAACTTTCAAGAAAACAGTTGAATTTTAAACAAAAAAATGACTTTTTAAGAAAAGTGTTGAATTTTGTACAAAGTAGGTTTTTTCTTTATCAAATGGTTGAATTTTCAAAACAAATTTTTAACAAGATACATAAATTTCCAACTAAAAAAGATCAATTTTTAACAAAAAATGGAGTAGTTAAATTTTTAGTTGAAACGAAAAATTTTCAAACAAAGAAAAAACGAATTTTCTACAATATAGTTAAATTTTCAGTGAAACAAATAAATTTTCTACCAAAATAGTTGAATTTTCAACCCCAAAACGTTTTAAAAAATTGTCGAATTTCCTACAAAGTAGATTTTTTCTTCACAAAAAAGTTGAATTTTCATCCAAAAAATTTACTTTTTAACAAAATTGTTGAATTTCCTACAAATTTGACCTTTTCTTCACCAATTAGTTGAATTTTCGACCGAAAACATGAATTTTCAACACGAATTTTTAACAAAATACATGAATTTTTAACTTTAAAAAATCCATTTTTATCTCAAAATGGAATTATTAAATTTTCAGTTAAAAAAAACTCATCTAAAGAAAAAAAAAGAATTTTCAACAATATAGTTAAATTTTTAACCAAGCAAATGAATTTTTGCCAAACTAGTTAAATTTTCAACTCAAAAAGACAAATTTTCAACAAAACAGCTGAATTTTTAACCAAAAAAATAAATGTTGACAAAATTGTAGAAGTAGTAGTAATTTTTAACAAAAAATGGAGTAGTTAAATTTTTAGTTAAGAAAATTAAATAAAAAAAATCTGCCCGCTTCGCGGGCACATTCTCATGGCGCGCTTCGCGCGCGGTCGCTTCGCTCGCAAGTTTGAGCGCGCCTAGGGCGCGCGACTGTTGGATCTCGCGCTTCGCGCTCGATCATATATTTATCTCGCGCTTCGCGCTCGATTATGTATTCACCTCGCGCTACGCGCTCGGGCGTATTTACATCGCGCTTTACGCTCGGCTCCTCTAGATTTTTGAACTTCGTGTTCGACTTGGATGAAAAGAAAAAGTTTGTTTGCAAATATTATAAAATTATCAAAACCTCTACATATTAAGTGATTGTTAAATTTGTTTTTATTTTAAACTGAAAAGGAACTTTATTTACTCAAGGTTCTATCGACCTTAAGGAACACATTCTCATCCAGACACTCGCGCTTCGCGCTCGATATTTGATTTGAAAATCATTTGAACCGTATGATAGAAACAAAAAAGTTTGAGCGCACTTTACGGCGTGCGATTTGGTAAATACACTGAGTGCGCACTTTGTGCTTCGTGTTATATGTTCTTCATATACAAATTACTAAATTTGTATTTGATTTCAAATGAAAAGTAATGATATAATTCAGGCGACAAATTTTATTAGTTAACATTTTATTTTAGCTTGTGCCGTTTATCAAAAAAGTTAATTTTTTCATTTTGAATATATTCTTACCACAAAAATTGATAACGGGTTCGTAAGTCTTTTTTGAATGCACAATTTTTGTTCATTTATATGTTTTCGTACCTTGCATTGTTTTTTCGAAAATTTGATTTTTTTTTACTGTCAATGTTATTTTCACGAATAAAACAAAAACCACGCATCCTATCGAAACATGAGTCACAATAAATTTGTACCACTTTCTTGGATGAACAAATTTTGTTTCGGTCATTTTTTCGTAGCTGGTAATATTAGTCTGAAAATTTGATTTTTCTATTTTCAATGCTGTTTTTTACGAATAAAACAAAAACTGCGCGTCATATCAAAAAGTGGATGATAAGAAATTTGTAGATCTTTTTTAGGTGCACAATTTTGGTGAGATGATCTTTTCTGGTATCTTGCATAGTTTGACAGCAAAATGGCTTTTTTGATTTTTCATTAATTTTTTGTGCGATCAAAATTTGAATTTTTTATTTTTCAAAAAATTCAAAAAGTTGTTATGAAAATATTATAGGGTGTTCAAAAAGAAGCGTTTTTCTCCTCTTGACTTTTTTTTTCATATCGTGCGTTTTTCGGCTTAAAATGTTCATTTTCGTTTGTTTTTTGGAATTTTGAAAATGCTATAACTCCAGTAATTTTTTTTTTATCACGAAAAGTCATAGGAATATTTTGTTCGTCATTTTGCGTACTACTAATAACCGTACATAGAATTTTCAAATCTTCCAAAAAAGTGGTCTCAAAAATTTTAAAAATGTGCTCACTTTTTGGATTTTTATCCAAAATAGTTGGTTAACGAACTCGTTCTCTATTTTTCGGCCATAAAAAAGTGTGCCAAAGCTCAATCAAATCTGATCATTTTTTCGAAAGTTATCGTGGCTACAGACAGACAGACAGACAGACAGACAGACAGACAGACTACAGACTACAGACAGACAGACACCTTCGTAAAAATCGTTTTTTCTAGCTCAGGGTGTCTCAAAACGTGGAGATTTGATGAAAACCGACTATGTCAAATTTTACATAAAACCAATACCTTCTCATTAGAATGAGAATGTAAAAACAGCAAGAATAACATAGTTGAACAATTGCAATAAAAAATGCACAATGTTAATAATTTGTACAATATACAATTCCAAACTATTTTAAAACATTTAAAAAAATGTTCAACAGCAGAATTTCCAAAAGCGTTCAATCAAAAAATCAAAAAATATTTCAAGTCCGTTCAAGGAGCAATCTTTATAATCATTCAATTGTACAACCTTTGAAATTTTTTATATTTTCACAATTGGTACAATTGTAATGGACTACTTATAATGAAAAAAAATTATTCAAAAAACCGATACAAATTACTAAAATACCATGGCTGCATGTACCAAAATCTTCTATAACTTTGACTCTTCAAACTACTGTAAACTACTCTAAGCGGAAAATATTCGACCCAAAAAAAGGGTAAAATAACCAATTTAAAAAAAATAAAATAAAAATCCCACCTTGAAACGAGTATCCGGTGAAGCATGGTCGCATCATTGAGAAGTTAGTCGTGACCGTCATTTCACGACCTCCAAGCCACTCTTCCTCAACTCTTCCTCGCACTCAAAAATTCATAAAACACCTCACTCACAGTACCAAAAAATTTTGGAACCACTCGTAACTGTCCACTCCGATCACAATTCAAAAAATCCAAAAATAAAAAAATTTGAAATTAAGGGGGTCCGGTCCCACACGATAACTGTCTTCTCTACCGGAGAACGTTTCCGGTTCCGTGTTTGAGTCGAACTGAACGTTCCCTTCGGATTGGATTTCGAAAGTTGACTGAGAACGGTAGACGAAGATTCCGCTCTAACTAAGAGTAGGCCCCGCCCCCAAAAGTTGGTAGCAAGTAGTGGGGCATCATTGGTGAAGAATATTCAGAAGATAATGTTTCCGAGTTGCCAGGGAAAATTGACCAATCAGAGAGGCACTGGAACCGGGAGTAGAAAAGGGAACGCCCCTTCGGGAAAAGATCCGGATTTATTGTGGATCTTCTGTAGCCCAGGGGGGCTACAGGGGCTACTCTAAAGAGTTTAACTGCTCGGAGAAATTCTCACGAGCATGAGAATATGCTCGACCTTTATGTGATTTGAGAATTTAATGAGCATTTTGAATTAGGATCTAAAAAATCGTATTTTATATTTTTATTAGTAATAATTACATTGTTTAAATTTCGCGGGAAAATGCAACGCTTCAAACTGGAAAGGGTGCTAAATTTAAATGATAAAAGAAGTCAAAGTAATAGAAAACATATTATTAGCATCAAACAGTGCCTTATTCAGGGTTGCTACACTGAGAAAATTGGATTATACCCGGTAATAAAAAATATGTTACCATCCAGATTATTAGAACTACAATCTGTAGACATTAAGAAATAGATGTTACAGGATAATATCTTGGATTATCAAAGTTTATAATCTGAGATAATCCCATGTGGAAATCGGCCCAACTTAGCCCAACTTATAATTGGG
>CAKNYM010032414.1:0-12956 GCA_932195095.1 Andricus curvator
AGAGAATCTTGAGATTGAAGAAGAGGATTCAGACTATGAAGTCGAAACTGCAAAGGAGCAGAAAAAACAAAGGTCCCTCCCATAATTATCACCAGGGCTATCACAAACTACGCCGAGACGATAGGACAGTTAAAGAATGCCACACCCAGCAAAAATGTCAAGGTGGCATTAGTTAAGGAAGGACTCTCAGTTCGATTGGATACAAGAGAGGATTACAACGCTTTACGACAGTTTTTGGACCAAGGAAAAGTGCCATATTTTACGCACATGTTTAAGGAACAGAAGCCAAAAAGCCTAGTGCTTAAAGGCTTACCAAATCTTTCGTTAATAGATGTTATGAATGACATTGAAAGTCATGGTGTGAAGTGCAAAAAAGTCGCGTTTTTAAAACTAAGAAAACCCAAAGATGAAGATAAAAATAAAAAACCAAATAAAACATATCATCCTAGTATCCTCGTTACTATGAACCCGGATGTTAACCTTAAAGTAGTGAGAAATATCAGATATGTCTGCTCGGTTCGGGTTTACGCTACGCAGTGTCACAGATGCCAAAAATTCGGTCACGGTTCCTCACATTGCAACAGTGATCCGAAATGTGTTAAGTGTATCGGCGATCACTTAACTGCAGACTGTAAAAAACTACATACCGATCCAGTGCAGTGTGCCAACTGCCTGGTAAATCATCCTGCAAATTTCTCCAAGTGCGAAGTATACATCAAGCATCTTGAAAAAGTGGACTCAAGAAAAACTAAGCCTTTTCCTCATGACAGACGACAACAAAAAGACTTGCCTATTCTAAGGCCACAACACAACTTTCCGCCGTTACGGCCATCAACTGATCCCCCCAAGGTGCTTACAACCCCTGGAGCAGCCAAGCACATATGGGGCGGGGCAAAGGTACTTACGACAAAGAACCAGGAACAGGACAAACGACAAGAGCAATACCACACATCAGATTTCTTCGAGCTATCAAGTGAGCTACACGAGCTAAACAACATTTGTGATCTAGGTAAGATGCTGAGGTTAATTAGAAATTTAAAATCCAAACTATTACTGTGCAATAGTGACTTAGATAGGCTACAGGTTTTTGCTCAATTACTGATCCAGGATGGCAGTGACTAGGTTAGATAAACATTTAATCAATATTGCACATTGGAATGCCAATGGACTTCGTAACCATATATCAGAACTTAGAGATTTTATAAATTCGCATAAAATTGATATTATGTTAATAAACGAGACTAAGCTGAATCCAAAGGGAAAAATTTATATGCCAGGCTACAATGTTATTAGAAAAGATAGACCAGACGGAAAACCCGGAGGAGGGGTTTTAATATTTATTCAAATTGACGTTAAGTATATAGAAATCCAAATCGACACTAAATCTATTGAAAATGTTGCTATAAAACTCTCAAATAATATCACAATTGTATCAGTCTATAATCCACCACAAAGTAAATTACATTTAAATGACTTAAATATGATATTCAAAAGCGGTAACAAAGTTTTGATGTTCGGCGACCTGAACGCCAAAAATATGAAATGGAATTGCCGTAGAGGAAATGCGAACGGAAAAATTATACAGAATTACGCGGTTAAAAATTTGTTTACGATACTAGCTCCCGATACTTTTACACTATATCCATACAGCGGTGCATTACCAAGTGTCGTCGATATAGGCCTAGCAAAAAATATCAACTGCCATATAGAGTTGAATGTTGTAGACGACCTCTCCTCCGATCACAATCCGGTTAAAATTATTTTAGATAGTTGCATCGATATTCAGAACCAAAGACGAAAGATCTTAAATTATAAGCTAGCAGACTGGCCCAAGATGCTTAATATTATAAATACTGAGTTGAACCTTGAAGGAAATTTGCAAACTAAAAATGATGTAGATAAAAGTGTTGACATGCTGGTTGGTATCATTACCAAAGCCTCAGATAAAGCCATTCCAAACAAAATCTGCCCGCTTCGCGGGCACATTCTCATGGCGCGCTTCGCTCGCACTTTTGAGCGCGCCTAGGGTGCGCGACTGTTGGATCTCGCGCTTCGCGCTCGATTATGTATCCACCTCGCGCTACGCGCTCGGGCGTATTTGCATCGCGCTTTACGCTCGGCTCCTCTAGATTTTTGAACTTCGTGTTCGACTTCGATGAAAAGAAAAAGTTTGTTTGCAAATATTATAAAATTATCAAAACCTCTACATATTAAGTGATTGTTAAATTTGTTTTTATTTTAAACTGAAAAGGAACTTTATTTACTCAAGGTTCTATCGACCTTAAGGAACACATTCTCATCCAGACACTCGCGCTTCGCGCTCGATATTTGATTTGAAAATCATTTGAACCGTATGATAGAAACAACAAAGTTTGAGCACACTTACGGCGTGCGATTTGGTAAATACACTGAGCGCGCACTTTGTGCTTCGTGTTATATGTTCTTCATATACAAATTACTAAATTGGTATTTGATTTCAAATGAAAAGTAATGATATAATTCAGGCCACAAATTTTATTAGTTAACATTTTATTTTAGCTTGTGCCGTTTATCAAAAAAGTTAATTTTTTCATTTTGAATATATTCTTACCACAAAAATTGATTACGGGTTTGTAAGTCTTTTTTGAATGCACAATTTTTGTTCATTCATATGTTTTCGTACCTTGCATTGTTTTTTCAAAAATTTGATTTTTTTTACTGTCAATGTTATTTTCACGAATAAAACAAAAACCACGCATCCTATCGAAACATGAGTCACAATAAATTTGTACCTCTTTCTTGGATGAACAAATTTTGTTTCGGTCATTTTTTCGTAGCTGGTAATATTAGTCTGAAAATTTGATTTTTCTATTTTCAATGCTGTTTTTTACGAATAAAACAAAAACTGCGCGTCATATCAAAAAGTGAATGATAAGAAATTTGTAGATCTTTTTTAGGTGCACAATTTTGGAGAGATGATCTTTTCTGGTATCTTGCATAGTTTGACAGCAAAATGGCTTTTTTGATTTTTCATTAATTTTTTGTGCGATCAAAATTTGAATTTTTTATTTTTCAAAAAATTCAAAAAGTTGTTATGAAAATATTATAGGGTGTTCAAAAAGCAACGTTTTTCTCCTCTTGACTTTTTTTCATATCGTGCGTTTTCCGGCTTAAAATGTTCATTTTCGTTTGTTTTTTGGAATTTTGAAAATGCTATAACTCCAGTAATTTTTTTTTATCACGAAAAGTTATAAGAATATTTTGTTCGTCATTTTGCGTACTACTAATAACCGTACATAGAATTTTCAAATCTTCCAAAAAAGTGGTCTCAAAAATTTTCAAAATGTGCTCACTTTTTGGATTTTCATCCAAAATAGCTGGTTAACGAACTCGTTCTCTATTTTTCGGCCATAAAAAAGTGTGCCAAAGCTCAATCAAATCTGATCATTTTTTCGAAAGTTATCGTGGCTACAGACAGACAGACAGACAGACTGACAGACAGACAGACAGACAGACTACAGACAGACAGACACCTTGGTAAAAATCGTTTTTTCTAGCTCAGGGGGTCTCAAAACGTGGAGATTTGATGAAAACCGACTATGTCAAATTTTACATAAAACCAATACCTTCTCACTAGAATGAGAATGTAATTAACCACAAACCACTACCTTCTCATATTAGAAATCTAATTAAGACCAGAAATGCCTTGCGTAAAATATTTCAAAGAACAGTGATGCTGTGCGTAAAATCAAAAACAAATTAGCCAATAAAATAACGAGAGAGATTTTTATTTATGAAAATTCAAACTGGCAAAAGAAATTAACTAATTTGGAAGTCAAAGATAATAGTCTTTGGAAAATGGCTAAATGTTTAACAAAGAAAAATTACACTCCCACCCTCCATGGGAAAAACGGTCTGGAAGTGTCTGGTAAAGACAAAGCCTACGTTATGGCTGATCACTACGAACTAGTTCATCATCTGACTGAGGATATGGGAAATGAGGAAACCGAGCGGCATGTCATGGCTAAATATAGGCAGATTATAGGGAAAGAATTAAATAAAGAAGAGGTAAATCTAGTCACGCCTTGTGAAATTAAAAAAGCAATCATGAGGACGGGCTCGAGAAAGGCTCCAGGGCTCGATGGAATTCAAAATATTATTATTAAAAATCTTCCTAAAAAGGCATTTGTTCAATTGACCTATATTTTCAATGCATGCTTAAACCTAGGTTATTTTCCGGATACCTGGAAAATTGCCAATATTTTGCCATTTCACAAACCCGGTAAAGACAAACTTTTCCCAGCTAGTTATCGTCCAATTAGATTGCTACCCACTCTAGGAAAGATTCTTGAAAGCATTATATACAACAGGATTAAAATATTTGAGTCAATAAATAAGGTTCTAATACCGGAGCAATTTGGTTTTAGGCCAAAAAGAAACACAGTTCAGCAACTAATTAAACTTACAAATACTATTAGTACAAACTTCAATAAAAACATGTCAACGGCAATGATTTTGCTGGATCTGGAAAAGGCCTTTGACACCGTTTGGCATCAAGGACTAATCTATAAATTAGAAAAATGCAATTTACCAGTTTATTTAGTTAAAATCATCCAAAACTATCTCAAAAGTAGAAAATTTGTAGTCACAGTAAATGGGGAGCAATCTGATAAACAAGAAATAACGGCAGGAGTCCCGCAGGGGTCCATACTCGGGCCGGTCCTCTTTTTGTATTACATAAATGATATCCCAAGACTGATAGGTATACTATTATCACTTTTTGCCGACGATACACCGGCCTACTCATCATCAATGAGCAAACGCCTAGCTATAGTTAGGTTACAGCGATATGCAAATATGTTAGCCGAATACTTTGATAAGTGGAAACTGAAAGTAAACGTACAAAAGACTGAATTAATTATATTTACACATAAGCATAAAAAGGAAATCATTCTTGATTTCTACATGAATAATCAACTAGTTGAGCCCCAAACTAAAGTCAAGTATCTTGGGATAATTTTATAAACAAATTAAATTTCTATGCACAAACAGAAAATATTAAAAATAAAGTTCATAAGATTATAGGTGCCCTATTTTGCTTAATAAAAAGAAAAAGTAACTTAAGTATTAAAAATAAAACCATTCTGTATAATATGATTATTAAGGCTGTGATGCTATAGGCAGTGCCAGTCTGGAGCAATACAAATAAATCAAATATACTCAAATTACAAAGACTCCAAAATAAGTGCCTCAGAATGATAGTTGATGCAAAATGTAAAGAGAGAAATTTAGATATTCATCATAAACTTAAGATTCCACTTATCAGAAACGAAATATACGAGAAAACAAAGAATTTCTATGAAACGCAAATAAATATACCTGAATTGCAGGATGTAAAAATACTGACTAGGGAGGAAGCTCCCTTTAAGATGAAGTACAAAATGCCTTATCATATTCTGATAGACTAGTAAATGCCGTTCCTCAGCATCTTTAGCTTGTAACCTAGTTTGTAAATCTGTATATATTTCTTTTTATTGTTATTTAGTTTTAACCCAAAAACGAAAATCTAATGGGGTTTTGTCAAAAATGTTTACCCAAAATTACAAGACTATTAATAGCGAAAGCTGTGATAAATTCTTCACTACCAAAAACGAAAACTTTATTATATCACATAGGCTGTAATTCGATTCTCGAACAAGATACCTAATTTAAGATTAGTACCAAACAGAAATTATGTAAATGTATATTTTTTGTAAACCATATCTTTATGGTCAATAAAGATATTTTTAAATCTAAAAATCTAATATTTGTTGATTCATAGTGAGCCTTTGATATAATTTTTTAACTTGAAATTTTCAAGAAGCATTTTTGAGGATATTGAGAACAGATTTATGAAAAAAAAAGTTCATTATTTTTTAATTTCTAGTTTTGAAGCGATTACGAAAATGAAAAATTTCAGTCCAACAGCAGCTTTTCTCCGAACCTGAAGAATTTATGGCAGCTAAGTTGAACTCAGAGTGGCTTATTGTTAGATTAGAGGCTTAGGACTTCCATATGCAGGCTCGACCGTAAAGCTCCCTGCTACAGGCCCAAACCTGTAACCCAGCACATTTCCCCAATTTTTTTCGCACTTTCTGGGGAACCAACTAATTTTTTTACAATACCCCAACCCTAGGGGGACACTTGACTTCAATGAGTTAAATAACAGAGTAATAACACTAAAACTGCCGTCTGGGTTAAATCTCAGGGCTCGCTTCAGGTTCTCTTGAAACTTTTCTATTTTAATTCGTACATTAGGAGAAAACTTCAAAATACTTTACAACGTACTAAAAATTATTTTATTTCAAAATAAAAAAATATGTATTTATTTGTTTCTACGAGAGAACGATTTGGCGTCGACGCGGGTCGAAAATTCCAAAATGTATATTTTTGGGCTACCCTATTGTTTATAAAATTGATAAAAAAGATCAAATGACAAATTCATATGATCAAGTACCGTTTTGTTAATAAAAGCAAGTAATTCTAACTCAAAAATGTACTTTAAAGACGAAAAATTGATAATGTTGTAGACTGTTAATTTGATTTATTTACAATTAACTTTACCAGATAATTTTTTTCCTTTCAAACACCCCTACGCATCCATTCCAGCGATGTTGAACATAGGAAAAAATTTTCTACGGAAATTAAAAAAAAATCGACTATTGCATAATATAAATGTTTAAACAAAGAAAAATTTAAAAAACAGGCCACACGAATCTCTTCGAAATAAAATGCTTAATTTAAAAAAAAATCCAAAATCGGTCTACAATTGCCTTCTACAAGTCATTTTGAACCTCGTTTTTTTATTTCAACCAAAATTATGCAAGGATAATTTTGATAAATGCAATGTTTTGAGAAATAAACCAAATTCGTGATGTTAGTTAATAAGTTCTCATATCTGGCCAAATTTCAGCATCCGGAATTTCCCAAGTTAAGTCAAACATTGTACCTACAAATTAAAGCTACCGCCGTGGATTTGAATAAAATATACTCAAAAATTTTCCGTTATAATTCGTAGATTTCGAATATTTTATTTGCAAATCGACAAGTGCTAAATTTAAAAAATTTTATACTCCGCATTTTAGCGTTCATTGTGTACAAAGGGCTCCCGCTAAAATTACTGTCATCCGCCCAATTTTAGAAGGCGGGTGTACCTGAGATATTTAAACTTGACATTGTAAAATGTATTGCCGGGATTAGATGAATGCGAGCCGGGCTATGCCCTTTTACAACATAATTCCCTCTACACAATATTTAGGGAGCGAAACTCCTTTCAACCCTCGTGGCCTCCGAGAAGAATCTTGTTATTAAGCTTCTTCCAAAATCCTGCCCAGTTTCATCGCCTTTAAAATTGAAAATCGCAGAAAGTAGGCAGGATGGTTGACACAAAATTTGTCACCGTTGATATCTCTTGCGCATCTCTCAATAACTTATGAAATTAATCAAATAGATAATGTTAAACGATGTCAAAAATGGAACACAATAATGACCAGTCATGATGGAAGCAACTTCTGACATGGGAGTTATGAAAGCAAAACAACATGTAATTTGAACAAGAAATGATACCTCCGTTAGAAAACATGTTGGCCCTGAAAAGGGCCGATTGTGCAGGTCGTAAAATAGAAAACAAAACTTATTTGGAGCTGGTGTATTTGGTCACAGCCTTGGTGCCTTCAGAGACAGCGTGCTTGGCGAGTTCACCAGGAAGAATAAGCCTGACAGCAGTTTGGATCTCCCGAGAAGTGATGGTGGATCTCTTGTTGTAATGAGCCAGACGGGAAGATTCAGCGGCAATACGTTCGAAGAGGTCGTTTACGAAGCTGTTCATGATGCTCATTGCTTTGCTGGAGACTCCAGTATCAGGATGGACCTGTTTCAAAACTTTGTAGATGTAGATAGCGTAACTTTCCTTCCTCTTGCGCTTCTTCTTCTTGTCGGTTTTAGCAACATTCTTCTGGGCTTTGCCAGCTTTCTTTACAGCTTTACCACTAGCTTTAGGGGCCATTGCTACTTTCAGAGAGACTGACGTCTGTACTGAACGAAAATACAAAGTGAATTGTCAGTGCGACCCTAAAATCGCGTATCTAAAAGCCACACGGTGAGAAAGGCGCTTCAATCGGCGCAGACCGGAGTGGGGACGAAAGCAGATTGGTGCATCCAGTGGGCAAGACGCAAGAATCGACTGTTTCTCCCCACTCCGTTCTGCGCTGCCATGGTGCGCCATACCACCCCTCCTTCCTTCGTCAAAGTCAATAAAACGGGAGTTTTCAGAATTTTTGATCATTGCTTCGATAGAGTTTGTAGTGAGAACTTTGTGTACTTTAAAATTATTTGAAAATGTCTGGTCGTGGAAAAGGTCGTGCAAAGGGTGGCAAGTCAAAGACCCGTTCAAGCAGAGCTGGACTTCAGTTCCCCGTTGGAAGACTCCATCGTCTCCTCCGCAAAGGAAACTATGCAGAGAGAGTAGGAGCCGGAGCTCCAGTTTACTTGGCCGCCGTCATGGAATATTTGGCCGCTGAAGTTCTGGAATTGGCTGGAAATGCCGCTCGTGACAACAAGAAATCAAGAATCATCCCTCGTCACTTACAGTTGGCCATCAGAAACGACGAGGAATTGAACAAACTTCTCTCAGGTGTCACCATCGCTCAAGGTGGAGTTCTGCCAAACATCCAGGCTGTTCTTTTGCCCAAGAAGACTGAAAAGAAAGCCTAAATCTTTCCGAAGCATAATTGCGTGTAACAATCGGCCCTTTTCAGGGCCAACAAATTGTTTTGACGAAGGAATTGTTTCTGTTTCTAGAATTTCTTGAAGCCTTTTAAAGTATGTAAAAATCTATGTCAGCTCTTGAAATTTCCGTGAAATCTTTTAAAATTTTATCCAAATCTTGAAAATGTTGAGAAATATTTTTAAAACTTTGAATTCTTTGAAATTTCAAAATCTTTGTGAAATGTTGAGAGATATTTTAAAAACTATGAATTCTTTGAAATCTTTCTGAATTCTGTTGTGTTATTATGAAAATATTTGACATGTTCGTGCAATCTTTTCAATAGTTATATAATATTAATATTTCTTGAAGTCTTTTAAAGTATGTGACTGCACACAGAAATAATATTGGTCGAATCCCTTTCCCCTGGTGAGAGATACAGCTAGGTAGAGATGCCGCAGGTGTGAACAAATACTCTAAATGTAATATTGTCGTATTTTGAAAATCAACAACATTTTTCACATAAACAGAATAAACAATTTTTTTACATTCATAAATAGGTGTTAGTGGGTCTACAAAGGTTTATCAATAGGTCATTCGATGCGTCTCAAGGGGCCATGTATGCCTTCCCTCACCACTTCACTCCTCAAAAATACTGAAATCGATTTTTGGTCTCCAACCCTTAACGTTCAAAAGCAACCCCCTTCACACGACGCATATATGACTTTGTCAAAAAACAATATTTTTTAGAATTTCACAGTGTGAATAGAGTCTCTGATTTTTGGGCTCCTCAAAAATTCCAACACCCAATTTTGGGCTCCTACCCTTAACGTTAAAAAGTAACCCCTTGGTACCGGGCAGATGTGACTGTCAAAGAATTATCTTTTTTAGAAATTTACTTTGTAAATGAAGTTTCTGATGTCTGAGACTCAGAATTTTATATGGTGAATAGAGTCTCTGATTTTTGGGCTCCTTGAAAATTTAAATGAAAATTCATAGATAGGCGTTTGATTTTTTAGATGTAGGGGTGGTTTTTGCAAACAAAAAATCAAGCATTCGTGAGTCCAAGAAAAGCCCAACACTGCTTTCTATTTTGTTTTTTCCATTTTTGAGTTTTTACTCAGGGGTTGTTTTTTGTACATAGGGTGGTTTTTGATAATTTTGTTTGGTGAATTCGAAACCCCAATATAAGCCAAAAATTACGATGAACTTTATTTTTTTCAGATTTTATTTTTGACAAGAGGGTGGTTTTTTTGCACATAGGGGGTTGTTTTCTTAATTTTTTCTCCGTGCATTTGAGAGCCCAGAATAAGCCCAAAATTGTGGTCTACTTTGTTTCTTCCTAGTTTGAGTTTTTATTTATGGGGTAGTTTTTGAAAATTTTTTGTTGGCGCGTTCAAGAGCCCAAACTTCTGTCGTCTTTGATTTTTAATTTTTTCAAATATTTATATAGTGGAGGTGCTGGCTTGAGTCAAGCCAGCAAATCACACCAAATTTTAATTTTCAAAAAAAGTAGTGGAGCCCAAAAATCGGCAATACAGCCGAAAAAATACCCAAAATTCTGATACAAAAAAATTTGGGAATTTCGATTGCGGAGGTGCTATCTTGATGGACCTCAATAACACAAAACATGGGTGTTGTAAAAAGTACAACGCCCGACTACTCGTGTGAACAGAATGGGCGCGAGTACCGAAAGGTTAAATAACTTTGCACTCCCAGTCCAAAAGTATGAATAGTGTCATCCCTAGCTTAATTTGGAAACTCATTAACAAACATCATACTTTTTTTACTGCTTAACCAATTCGTTTATGAAAGTTAATTAAAAGTACTATTTTAACACATAAAAAGCAGAATATAAAGGGTTTTCGTGGAGTCCGTCTCAAAAGTGTTGTTTTTAAAATCTAACTTTAGAAATTTTGAACATTACCAAAACACTAAATTGTATTTGCCTAAGTGTCGAAACAAAATTTTAAACTGAATTCGGCCAATTTTGAAAATAATTATTCTTTATTTCAAAAATTTCGAAACCTAACTTTCCAACCAAAGAAAAAGGAATTTTGAAAAAAAACAACTTGAATTTCTAAACAAGAAAGATTTTGCAGTCAATAAAGAAAAAAATCTCAGCCAAAATGTTAAATTTTCAATCCAAAAATACGAATTTCTGGCAAAATAGTTTAGTTTTCAACCCAAAGATATGAATTTTTTAACAAAAAAGTTTAATTTTCAACACAAAAATATGAATTTTTTACCAAAATAATTTAATTTTCAACTGAAAAAGATAAATTATAAAGCAAAAATTGAATAGTTACATTTGCAGTTAAAAAAATTATTTTTAACTAAATAAAAACGAATTTTCAACAGAGCGGTAAAAATTTCAACCAAAGGAATGAATTTTTTACTAAAATAATGAGTCTTCAACCTCAAAAATGTATTTTTAAATAACAAACCAATTTTAACCAAACAGTTGAATTTTCAACCGAAAAGATTAATGTTCTGCCCAAAAAGATTAATTTGTAACAAAATACATGAATTATCACAAAACTATTTAAAATTAAGAAATTTTCAACCAAACATGGAATAGTTGAATTTTCGATCAAAAATAATTAATTATAAAAAAAAAAATGATTTTCATTAAAAACTGAAAAAATGTGTAGTGAATTATTAATTGGGGAATAATACTAGTAAGTTTAGGATATATTTAGAAAGTTTGAAAAGATTTCAAAACATTTAAAATAAAACGTACATTTTTGAAGATTCTGAACACAACATTTGAAGGCTTTCTAAGCATTTTGACAGGTTTCAAAAGAATAAAATTTTTTTATTAAAATTCCTAGGAAAATTAAAAATGAATTTAACAAAATATTTTTTTAAAATTTCAAAATAGAATCTGGAACGTTTTGAAGCAATTTTTTGTTATTTTGCCGGATTTTCAAAAAGTTGGAGGAAAAATTCAAGTTTCAAGATAATAAATAACAACATTTGCATTAGATTCCTGGAAAATTTTATTATGATTCTTTAAAACAAATTTTTAAGCGAATATTAATGTTCCGAATTCCCGTATCACCATGTACAAATTCTGGGTGTACGTGCTGATTTCCCGGCCCCCACTCTAAAGGACTTTCCAGAAGGACACACGGGCGCTTTCCTCGACGCTTTTCCTCGCACTCGGCGCGAGATCGTATTAGGAGTCACGTGTGTCTCTATTCAAGTAAATTTATATATTGTGTAAACTCACCACTGACTTTGCGAATAAACGCAGATTGTTAATTATGCTTTGTTTTAAATCGGTGTTTTCTTGTGTTCACCTAATCACTTGCGCGATCATCATTATGTTCGAGTCTGATCCGAAACAATTAAAAACGATCTTAGAAGAAATTTCGATGTAAATTAATGTTTCTAGCTTAAAATTGCCTAAAATTATATAATTTAAAAAATTTATACATTTTTGATTGATTCATCAATGTTGAATTATTAAACATTTTGGGTCTCTCTGTTAAAAATTTCTAAAGTTAGATTTAAAAAACGACATTTTTGAGATTGTCTCCATATTCTGTTTTTTATGTGGTAAAATAGTATTTTTAATTAACTTTCATAAACAAATTGTTTAAGCAGTAAAAAAATGTATGATGTTTGTTAATGAGTTTCCAAATTGAGCTAGGGATGACACTATTCATTATTTTGGACTGGGAGTGCAAAATTATTTAGGAATAATTTTGAAAAATGCGATTGTTTGAGAAATAAACTAAATTTATGATGTTGGTTAATTATTAATAATAATAGTTTTTAAATAAATATTTTTTAATTAATAGTTTTTAAATGTGGACAAATTTGAGCTACCGGAATTTCCCAAGTCAGGTAAAATATTGCACCAATAAATGAAAGCTACTGCAGTGGATTTGATTGAAATATTCTAAACAATTTTCCATAAAATTTCTGATAATTTGAACACTTATTCTTTAATTTTCAACTTTTTAAGTAAAACAAAACATTGTTGGAATCGTCGTAATTCGCAGATTTTGAATATTTTATTTATAAATTACCAAGGGCTAAATTGAAAAAATGTTATATTCTGCATTTTAGTCCTCGTTAGGTACAAAGGACTCCCGCGCTGACCAGGATCGATGGCAGCAGTTCGGCTGAGTGAGGGGAAGCCGTGTAGTGGGGGAACCGTTCGTTGGTACCCAGGGCAAAGATATTATAAACGTAGATGCGGTGCGGGCTTAGTTACCCGCGA
>CAKNYM010032415.1:0-11354 GCA_932195095.1 Andricus curvator
AACGAAATTTTTTTAATTCACTTCGACCTCATTCAGAATTGTTTAACTTCAAACGATTTACATATCTGAAATTTTACATTCATTGACAATGAAACTGTCCTTCCATTTTCAGCAATTGAAGTTGATATGATTTGATTGGGAAAGTTTACATTTTAAACAATTTCAACTATTAAGCCTTTGTATTTAAAATGAAACAATTGCAGAATTGCGGAATTGTTCAACTTTCGATACTATTGCATTTTTAATTTTAAGCCCTTCAAATTGTGAAGTTGCACATTTTTTGTTATTTTATTTTTACGCATACTATGTCGAATTTTTAAGACCCTAAAATTATACTATTTCAACTAAAAATGCTTTCATTTTTAAACGGGTTATATTTAAAAGTGTTAAATTGTGAACAGTCTGATTTATATGATTGAAATTTTTTTAAATGTTTTATGAGTCACATTGAAAATCAAAAGATTACAATACAAATACAAAACAAGTTTGTCATTTGGTTGAAAATAATTTAATTTTGAAGGTATAGTTCTATCATAGTTTATTATTTGGGGTCAAACGCCAGTAGGGCCGGAATTGTTCAATTTTTCAGGCTTCCAATTTGACGCAATAAATAAGGATGTACACTAGTTATTTCAAGTTCAAAAATAAGCATTGTTAAAAATGATTTTTAAATTTGTGGGAAATACTCCTATTATTAGGTGAACTTCAGAAAAAAAAAATTTCAGGTTATTCTTTCATCACTTAATTTTATTCTTTGAAGGATTCTCTACGAATCTCATTGGTACGCTTCTATTTACAACATTTTATGCAGGAATTACACAATTGTTAATTTTATTGACAATATTTTTCTTAAATACATTTTTTAATATAAAAATGGAATAATCCGTGCAACCTTAGGATTGAATAAGAATTGCGCAACTTTTACCTGAAGAGAAAGCAGAAACATGTAAGCCTCCAAATGTATCAGTAAATGTTTAGTTTTTAATATTTTATTTATATATTTTGTTGTCTAAAAGACCACACTGCTCAGTTTCGTTGATGTTAATTTCAACTTTTAATTTTGTTTGAATACGGAATTAAACGTTTTTCATTTTAAACGTTTCAATTTTCAAAGTGTACAATTTTTAATGACGTGGCTACGTGTACAGAAATGTCGGTACGAATAGCTGAATTTTTTTTGTACGAATTGCACCGAAATTTGGGTTCGAATAGCAGGATATTTTCGATACATGTAGTAGATTGTAGACACTTCGAATTTTTAAAGATTCATTTTCAATCCGCCACATTTTAGTTGCAACAAATTTAAACTTTTTGAGTTAAAAAAATTTTGAACCTCTGTTTGAAAGCATTACACCAAAAAAAATGTATTCTCTTTGTCAATACGAAATTCATTGATATGTTTAATTTTGCAATGGTTATTACTCTTTTAATTTTCTGTTTGTATCGTTCAAAGGGTGTACAATGTCAATCCTTTACGTCATTGTTACAATGATTTATTAAATATA
Organism: Andricus curvator; assembly: GCA_932195095.1. Classification (NCBI taxonomy): domain Eukaryota; kingdom Metazoa; phylum Arthropoda; class Insecta; order Hymenoptera; family Cynipidae; genus Andricus; species Andricus curvator. The sequence goes on from CAKNYM010032415.1 coordinate 1,506, forward strand.
TTTGACCAATTAATATCTAACTGTATATTTCATTATAGCGATCAGAGAACCAATTTTTGTAACAATTTTAATTTAACTTAAATTATAAACTATAAATATAACAGAGAATTCAATTCGCAATTCATATTGACTTACACCTTATTATATACCTTATTATGCAAGATAAAACAATTCGAAATTCATATTGACTTATTATACCTTATTATGCAAGATAAAAATTTGCTTTTGAAATTCTAAAAATTCAAAGAATTATAGGTAGATATGACGTTTTGAAGAATAGAAAACATTTAAGGAAAAATAACAAAATCAATGGGATCTAATTTCTAACAGGAGTATCAGAAGTGCCCCGCCCTCTCGCCCGAAATATATACCTGCTTTTCTTTACATCTCCAGGTTTAATCTTTAAATTTAAAGGATGGGGTACTCGGGAAATTTACTAATGCGAACAAAAGCTATTGAGTGAAAATTTAAAGGACACTTTCCTTCATCAAGTTTTAGGTTTCTTGTTTGAATTTTAGAATTTAGATCTTTCAGACCAGCCAGAGATATAACTGATCCTTAAGATTTTCAAAAAAGGCACCAAAAATACTTTTCTGAGACGCTATTGATTTATACGTTTCGTGAAATTCTGCGTCGAATGATATATACTTTGAAGACACCATTTTTTGACACCTCATATATATAGGGGCCGTTCAAAAAATGCTGAAAAATACAAAAAAATTTTTAACACAGCGACAAATCAGACAAATCAAATTTTGTATTCGAAATGATAATTTTTCGAGCTGGAAAAGGGAAGGGAATAGTTCTGTCGCACCCTATCACTTTCCCAGCTTTATGATTTCTTTACAAAAATTGTCAGAATTACTCTATTTAAAAATGTATGATCAAAAAGTCTTTTCTATTCATGCGTCAACTTTGAATTATGTCGATGAAAACAGTTTTTCTGTTTGAAGCAGATGACTCAAATATCATAAATGAGCCATAACTTCCTTATCTTCAATAAAGTGTATTAATATTATAGGTCAATCGATTCGTCTTGAATCAACACAACTTTTCTATTCTCGCACTAAGTTTAAATTATGAGAATGAGAAAATTTTTACTATAAAAAACGATTTTAAAAATATATAAATTACCATAACTTCCCTACTCTTCAAAAAAATGTATTAATATTATAGGTCAATCGATTCGTCTTGAACCGAAGAATCTTTTATATTCTTGCATCAACTTTGAATTATGCTAATGAAAAAATTTTACTATAAAAAACCGATTTTAAAAAAATTATTCAGTGCTAAAAAAAAATTCAATAAATATTTTTAGAAATCTTTAGGTCAGTTTCAAGATATTAGTGAGGAAAATAAGCCCTCCAAATTTCATCAATTTATCTGCAACCGTTTTCTAGTTATCGTGTTCACAAAAAACCGTGACATCCACACACACACACACACATATGCACACGCATATGCACACGCAGCCGAACAATTGCTTAGAACATTGTATTATACATTTTTAAATTGAGGAAGGTTTAATTAAATGAATTTGAAAATTTTTGAAGATGTTACCATTACAAAGCTTCCTTTATGAGGAAGCAAAAACTTGAGTTTTCAACAAAATAATTGAATTCTCCACCTAAAAAGATGAATTTGGAACAAAAAAGTGAAATAGTTGATATTTCAAGCAAAAAAATAATTAAATTTCACCCAAAAAAATGAATTTTAAAACCAAGCAGACGACATTTCAACAAATAAAGATTTTTCAGTCATGAAAAAATTATTTGTTATAAAATAGTTCAATTTGCAAACAATCAGGTGAATTTTCAACTAAAAATATTAATCTTCAACAAAAAAGTTATTTCTTAACAAAGTTAAGCAAAAAAGATTAATTTGCAACTAAACAGTTGCATTTTTATCCAAGAAAGATGCAATTTTCATCCAAGAAAGATTTTATTGACTTTTCCATATCAAAATATGAGTTTTAAACAAGAAATAAATTTTCTACGAAAATAGTTGAATTTTCAACCCAAAGGACTAATTTCCAACAAAACAGTTGAATTTTGAACCAAAAAGCATGACTTTTTAACAAAATTGTTAAATTTTCAACCAAACAGTAGCATTTCTCTCCAAGAACGATGCAATTTCTACTCAAATAGATAAATTTTTTAATTAAAAAGACAAATTTACAAAAAAATAGTTGAATTTTCATCCAAAAAATAATTCAGTTAAAAATTCAACATTAAGATTCAATTTAAAAAAAAAAAGTAAATTTTCTATAAAAATATTTGAATTTTCAACCCAAAACGGCGAATTTTTAACAAAACTGTTTCACTTTTATCCGAGAAAGATGCAATTTCTACTAAACTAAATGAATTTTTAAATTAAAAAGACAAATTTTCAAAAAAATGGTTGAATTTTCATCCGAAAAAGTTGAATGTCCAACACTAAGATATGAATTTTGAACATAAAGTACATTTTCTATGAAAATATTTGAATTTTTAACCCACAAAGAAGAATTTTGAACAAAACAGTTGAATTTTCAACCAAAAAGAATGATTTTTTAACAAAATTGTTGAATTTTCAAACAAATAATACAATTTATAACTCAAAAGATAATCTTCAAGAGGAAGCAACTGCAAAAAAAAAGAAATATAAATACAAGGCAAATAAATTAGTAATAAGAATAATATGTAAGTTAATATTCAACTGCCAGAATGTTAAACTTGTAAAAATTTTAAACTAGAATCTTTTATAAACGGAATAAAAATATTTCATATTTATTCTTCTTGACAGTTATTTAAAGTTATAGAAATTCACTGACTTTTACAAGATTTGGGTTTGTTAATTCCCTGACTTTTCCCTGACCAATAAAATTCCCTGACTTTTTTTTTTAATTGTTGTTGGCTAGGTTCGTTTTTCACAGACCAGATTTCTTTGGCGCGTATAATTCATATTAAATTTATGTATACTTACTGCGAGTTATTTGTTTCATTTGCGAATTTCCAAAAATTACGTACATGAATGAAAGACCCCCCCCCCTTCCGTAACGAATCGTAGCAAAATATCTCGACCCCTCCCACCTCCTTGCGCTGTTACGTAATTTAAGTAGGGTCCCTAATAAGCAAACATTATTTGAATAAAAAGTGTTAGCACAAATATTTTCGCTTAGCCCAGATACTTCGATATAATTATAATATATTTGATATAAAGTTAAAAATATTTACTATTTTCGGCTTCAGGGGGTCTCAAAAGGTGGAGATCCTTTCAAAAACTGAGGTTTGAAATTTCGGCCTATTGTAATACTTTCTCAATCATAAATGATTAGAGTGTAAAAATGATTACATATTTTAATGAGTGAAGACTTATTTTGTGCATTAGAATTGTAATTCTAATTAGAAATTCTAACTGAAGTTTTTAATTTTTTGATATAAGAATTATTCCAATTAGAACGTTTTATATTAAAAATTATGGCTTCTAATTTAAAATAAAAATTCCTAATTTTGAAGGTTTCAATTAAAAATAATTTAACATTGAAGGCTTTTAATTAGAAATGATATAATCTTTATCGGTTATATTCGATTTTGTTTAACTTCGCAAGCGTTCCTCATTTAAAAGATCAATTTAATAAATTCTGACATTATTATATTTTTATCGTTGCAAAATAATAGCAATGCTTTTATTTATAACCCTGCAACCTTAACATTTATACATTTGCCAAGAAAAAAAAGTTTTGAATGTAAATGAAATTTTAGTATAAGTTTCTGGAGTTCATTTTTACATAGAATTTATTGGTGCAGTTTACTTATAACCTAGGATCAATATTGATTAATTAGTTTCAAATTATTTAATAAAAAATTGCTGTAAGAAAATGAAAATTTAATACATGTTTCTTTATCCATTTTAAAGAAACATTTATATCATCTTTACTTAATACACCGGAATGTGAAATATCAATTGGAAAAATAAATATTTACCTAATTACAAAATTAGCATTAAAATTAATTATTGTGGCAAACCTTTAATATTGTCACTAATTTATTTTCTGTACAAATAAAATAATGATTGGAATTTTAAAAGTATTATCATTTTATATTAATTTGTTATTTTGTAAATCATGTCAGAATCCCTGCTTCTACTTTACCGATGTTTTGAGATAACATGGAGAAGCTGCAAGGATAATAGATTTAAAATCATTACCCTTAGAGTCGCAGAGCAACGATTGTACCTACAGAGAAAGAGTGAAGGAAGGTAGTACGAAGAGGGCAGTAGCTACGCACCGCACGAAAGTAGTTGCTATATATATTGTTCCCCCACTCCGCCGCCACTTGCCGCATCTAGGTGTATAATGTCTTTGGTAGAGGGAAGGTAGGTATGTAGGCGACAATACAGCGGGCAGCTTGATGCACGCTAAGGGGAGCGAGACGGCAGGGGAAGGCTCAGTTAGGTTTAGTTTGGGAACCAGAAACGCGTGGCGCTAGTGCCACGAACCAGTGCTTTATGCTTAACGTGTGTGAGTGGGGTAGGTGAAGAGAGTGTGCCGTGTACATGAGTCGAACTGCAAAAAATTTAGAACCCTTATACCTGGACTGGTCTTTCCGAACTATATTCTGGCTATTCACTTTCTTCCAATATTTTCGTGAATGGAAATATCCACCGATGCGTTTTTCATTTGAAACTTTCTATTTTAATATTTCAAGTTAAAATTGAAAAACAAAAGAGTTTTTTTTAATGACCCCATTAGAAATTTTTTTATTCGCTTAGACGAGTAATTCTTTTCTTAGAATCATTAATTACAATAGTCATTATTATTACAGTATGTGAGCATTTATTGAATATTATTTGCTTTTAAATTGTAACCATAATAAACACGTGAACTTATTAATCAATACACTAATAAAAATGTACAAATAATGTCCTTCGCATACAATAATTAAATGTATGGGCATTTTTTACATTATTTGATTTTGTACTTATACATTCTCTACTCTCATACTTATCTTCCTGCACTCGTGAAAAAAATCTGAATAATGTAGGTACAACTTCAAAAAGAAACTTATAAATAAGAAAACATTTTATCGTTATCGTAGGTACAGTTGAGCTCTCGGATCCAATAACTCACCCGAATCTCGTACTATTTTACAAAGTACATATTTCAGTCAATTTTGAATGAATTTATCTAAAATATTCCAGATATTTTCTTTGAACTATATAGAACAACTTTCTCGCTGGAAGTTGTTTTAAATCTGAAGTGGCCTCGATACTTTTTGTCTCCGAAAGTTGAAAAATGTGGTTACAGATCAGCCTTAATTTTCAATTGGATATTATTAAACAAAAGGTCATTTTCAACATTTTATTATTTTGTAGGCATTCTCTGAGTATACTTTGTATGTGTACTTACTTTCAAACAGTTTCAATAAAATTTGTACGAATTGTGATGATTTATGTTTTAATTACTGATTGAATATTAGGAAAAAAATTTTTTTTCCGTTTTAAATTTTTATTCTTAAAACTAATTTTAAGACATAAGAATTCTAAATATGCCTTGTTAAAATATAGAAGCCTACATCTAGAAAATTAATTTTGTGAATTTGAAAATTTTCATTCCTTGAGACCCGGGGCAACGCTTTTAGCGTTTTCGAGCGTCCGGCGAGTTTAAATTCGAGAGCTCAAGTGCAGAAATTGTTTCATTGAAACACTTAAAAAAATCAAAATTGCGATTCTAACTCAACATTTAAAAATATTAAATTTCCAGTAAAATATGATATACAATATACTTGAGGGTTTCAACTTTTAATATTATTTGTATAATTTGGACGTATTTATTCGACAAAATTGATACTTATTAATCTACCCGTTGAAAGAAGAATATTCTCCAGCAGTATGGGCTCTTGCAATTCTAACATTGTTAATGTAAGGGGAAAAATCAGACAGAGTATTATGCCCCATTACGGGAATTTTCCGATAAATAATTTTTTTGACTTAATTAATTTCTTCACGTAATTTATACACGGCTCCTGAGTACAAAAATAGATATTTTTACCAAAACAACAAACAATCATATTTCCTATACTTTTACCAATACGGTAACAAATGTTTCAATTGTTATATAAAAAATGGTTGCTTTGTCCAAATTTTTCATTTAAAAAAAGTTCAGTACTGAAAATGGAGAGAATATTCTTATTTCTTAAGACTACAAGACATAACGATCTGCTTTATAAATATTTGATTGTTTCCATATAATTTATACGTGAAAAGTATTGAAAATAACGCGCATTCCATTTTCATACCTGCAAAGTTCTGAAATTGTTGCAGAGATTTATATGTATGGAAAATTCATTAACAACCCTACCGTTTATTTTGTAATCCAAAATTTACTATTACAGAGTGGCAAGGAAGGTTTTAAGCACCCTACATATAGAAAGGCAAATTGCAGTGGATCAACATTACCACTAAAAACAATAACTTTCCGTCTAAAAAACTCTCGGCATATTAGTCCAGGCATCTTGTAATTTTTCACCGCGTTCGTTTTCTATAGCGTTTCACTGAGAATTTCAATGGGATGGGAATTTCAACTTTTCCAAACATGACTACGACGCTTCCCGAAAATATTTTTGAACAATTTTCCAAAAACAGTGTTTTCGTAGACTGCTTTCGTAAACTTTAGAAAATTCTGAAAAAGTTAAAAAAAAGAAGAAACTTCTTTCAATAATAGGCGCAGAGTTGTATGTCTCCAAAGAACCCCGATTTTTTTCAAAAAGGAGGCTAAAAACCCCAATTCTGAAGTTAATATTTGTACTTTAGAACCTGTCAATTTTACGAAAAAATATTCTCCATTCTAATTAAAGTGTACGCAATTTCGAGTAATTCTAAAAAGAACAAAGACCGAACCTCAATGTGTCATAAGTTATGGCCTCCCAAACTTGACCACTTTTGACGTATTCTTCAGAGCAAATTGTTCGTGTTTAGTTTTTTGAAAATAATTCGTTTGTGGGTAAATCTATGTTAATGATGACAGAGAAAAAAATGTTATGTAGAAAATTATGTGTAAATGTAAAAAAAAACTATCTTCCAGCCTTCATAGGTCAAGAGTTAGGACTCTTAAAAAAAAACACATTTTTTGCTACTTTTAACGAGAAAAAGTTTTTTTAAATAGCTCGTTCGGCAAATATCCTACGGAAAACGGCATTAATTAACCGTTTAACGGCATTAACCGTTCCAGATGAAAATAAATTTTTTCGTACAAGATGCCTGGACTATATTCAAACTTTTATATATGACGGAATTTTTTTAAACGTTGTTTATTTTCGGCATCTTCTGCATTTTCCTGCTGTCTTTTGTCTCTTTTTTCTCTTTTAGGAGCGTCAATAAACGCAGGTAAAAACGTCCAAATAGATCCTGATAGTCCAGCGGTTGAAAATTAAAGTTCTACATATTTTTGTTATTTCTTTCCCCAGAAAGCATTTATATCTCATATAGTTATGCAATTTCAACATTATTTATAACTAATTTTTTTTTGCATATATTAATAAATACTATATCTTTCTGTAAAAACAAACCAATTTATTTCTCCTTCCACGTGGTTCATTTTTAACCCACAAGAAACAAAAAAATCGAAAATGCACTTTGAAATTCGGACTTGCTTTTGTTTAAGCACACCTAATATTCATATGCTGTTAAGTTATAAATAAACAAACGCTTTTTGCTACGTCCATGAAAGTATTATGCTCCCAGTGGACAAAAAAATTAAGGATGTCCTAGAGAAGTCTTCGGGACATCCTTAAGACGTCTTTTGGAACATGTCTTTTGGACATCCTGGGGATGCTCTAAGGACGTCTAATGTCAGTACAAAAGATGTCCCGAGAACGTCCTATGTCTTTAAGACATCTTTACGACATTGGACGTATTAGAGACTTTGATTGGACGTCCTAGGGATGTCCCAAGGACGTTCTAGAGATGATCATGGTTTTGTGCCCTCTGGGCTATTAGTGATATATTATCACAAAATCTTCAGAATGAATACTCATAGTTATTATTAAAAACTGTTCAAAATATTATCAAACATTCTCTCTAAAAACCAGAGATCTTTTTTTCCGTATCATATTTTTCATGTCCTTTTTTCAAATATGATAACTTCATGCTGTTATTATTTTCAATGTAGAAAAACGATTCTGGAATCCCACAAGCGGTTTCATTTTAGTATGACTCGAGACAGGATTTTTAGTCGTATTTCAATGCCTGGAAATAGCTCTGAAATAATAGTATTTTTACAGTGTTAACAAGAATGTTGATTTTCAGTGAATTTCAGACCTACTAAAAAAATCTTGTACCTGACTGAATTTTCATGTGAAAAATTCAAAAACTTGGCAGAGTACCATTTAATTTGCAAATTCAGTAAATTGGCGAAATCGAAGATGGTGAAATAAGTCCAAAGTAAAATTGGATTGAAAAATAGCACTGTAAAAGTATAAGAAACTTATTTTTGTGAAAGTATATTTAACAAATTACAATTTGACAGCTCATAGTCACCAAGAAACTTTATCTACGTTTCTGTAATGGGGAAAGACTTGCAATTCCGATAATTTTTTAGAACCTAGAAGTTTTAGTTTGCTTCTTTTAATTAATATACGTCCTGCTTTCTAAATTGTATATCTACATTTTTCAATCCTCTATTTTTCCAATCTAAAAAATCAAATGATCTAGAAAAGAGGCGGATTACTATACTGACTCAGAATTAAATAAGTATAAAATGCTACCATAGGGAAATTCTGAATGATTATTTTCATTTATTTCTTCTAGCTGAGATAATTAATACACTATTATATACATTTGAAAATTCATTTTTAATGAAATGCATATTTGGCAAATATTCGAAATCGGCGAGATTTAGCAGCAGTTCTTGGTTACGGTGAAACCTGGCAAGTAATAATTTCTTTCTCTTTTCACGCTTATCCTGTCTTCTGACTCACATGCACCACACACATTCTTGGCTCATGCCACTCACACACATTAAGCATACTTTCTATCGGTGAAGCACTGGTTCCGTCCCTCCTTCCCTCCTATCCGTTTACTGCTTCGGGATACTAGCGCCTCGCATCGCTGGTTCCCGAACTAAGCCTACTCCTGACGTCTCATTCCCCGCGCCCATCTTCTAAGCTTGGTGGGCGTTGTCGCCTCTGTACCTATCTTCCCTCTACGATGACAGTTATTGGTAAAACCAAAAACAACAAGAAACCGGCAGTTTAGAAAAAAAAAACAACTTGCTCAGATGCACCAGAAACACACAAAGTCACTACTTGCAAACTTTTATTTGAAAAAAGAGCAAGAAAAGCACTCGAAAATACAATACTCCGGAGAGCAGCAAATCGACACGTCCGCTCCGACCACCGTTACCAATACGTTTCATTACCAACACTTTTCAAAGAACCTTCGAGTCTTTGATTTCATATTTCAAGCGTTCAATGGACCCTTGCAATACAATTTCTTAATCAAAAGGTCTTCGACGTTCATCAAACACTTTTCAAAGAACCTTCTCGTATTTGATTTCATATTTCAAGCGTTTAATGGATCCTTGAAATACAATTTCTTAATCAAAAGGTGTTAGAAGTTCATTGAACACTTTTCAAAGAACCTCTGAGTCTTCGATTTCATATTTCAAGCGTTTGATGGACCCTTGAAATACAATTTCATAATCAAAAGGTCTTAGACGTTCATCGAACACTTTTCAAAGAACCTTCTAGTCTTTGATTTCATATTTCAAGCGTTCGAAGGACCCTTGAAATACAATTTCTTAATCAAAAGGTCTTCGACGTTCATCGAACACTTTTCAAAGAACCTTTTAGTCTTTGATTTCATATTTCA
>CAKNYM010032418.1:0-45919 GCA_932195095.1 Andricus curvator
TTTAAACAAATTCTACTTTTTTAAGCAACGATTAATTACTTATTAAACACTTTGAAATTTGTCACTTGTCGAACTAAAGTAATTTATATTGAAAAAGTTCCAAAGAAAACCGTTCTTAGCATGAATTTTACATAAAACTGATATTTTGAATTGTTGGGGGGAGGGGGGGGGGTAAATGAAAATTTCTTGGGTGAAAAGTATCTCTTGAAGCCTCCTTTAGAGGTGACCAAACTTTAATTTACAAAAAATCATCAAAAAACATCTGAAAAGTTGCTGAACGAAAAGGAAATTACAACCACATGGCCAGGACTAATCATGGACCAAGACTCTGACCTATACTCTGCAGGGAACCGCACAGAAGCAGACCCCTTTTTTTCTTCAAGTCCTCGCTGTTGGGGCGGCTTAGCAATGGACACCCGTCACCCTTTTTTTGTACTACTATTCCCTCACGAGACTTTAGCATAGCTCATTGAGGTCCAAATTATGCGAACTCAATTTACAGGAAAATATACAATTTTATCGATTTTTTATTTGTCCGAGGTTTATCAGTGTACTGAGCTCTTTCTTTTAAATCTTGATTCGTCTCGATATCTCCATTCAAACCGGAGATAATTTTTTCTTGCATTAACAATTCTGGTGACCACAATTTTTTATATTTTTGAATTTTCAAAGTTGGGCTCCATTCACAAATAGATAAGTAATCCACATGAATTTTTTCCATTTTTTCCGGACATTTTTGCAACTTTAGGAACAGCCGAAAGTTGACCTTCAAAATTTAGGTATTGTCAACAGTGTTTTCTCTGGTTTTGTTGTTCTTACAGCAACTGAAAAATCATAAATTAAATTTTGCGGCCAAACTATACAAGATACGAAAAAAAATGAATCGACAAAAATTGTGCATTCAAGAAATATCTAGAAATATGATAAAAATTACTTTTTGATAGGACGCGCAATTTTTGTTTAAACTCGTAAAAACAGCATTAAACATGTAAAAAATTTAAATTTTTGGACAAACGACACAAGCTATAAAAAAAATAATAAGACAAAAGTTGTTCACTCAGAAAAGAGCTGCAAATTTGTTTTTGATTATTTTTTGATAGTATGCGTGGTTTTTGTTTTATTCGTAAAAAATAACATTGAAAAATAAAAAATTAAATTTTTGGGCAAACGACACACACTATGGAAAAAATGAATAAACAAAAGTTCCTCATTCAAAAAAAAGCTGCAAATTTTTTATGGATAATTTGTTGATAGGACGCGTAGTTTTGGTTCTAATCGTAAAAAATAACATTAAAGTTAAAAAAATTCAATTTTATGGAAAACGACACTGGATATGGAAAAAATTAAGAGACAAAAGTTGTTCACCCAAAAAAGATCTACAAGTTTGTTATCAATAATTTTTAGATAAAATAAGTAGATTTTCTTTTAAACGTAAAAAACAAGAATAAAAATAAAAAATTAAACTTCTGGAAAAACGAAACAAGAGACGAAAAGAAATGAAACGACAAAAGTTGTTCAACCAAAAAAAATCTACAAAGTTTTCATAAACTCTTGTTATAAAAACCAAAAAATTACCTTTTTGGAAAAAGGACACAAGCTACAATAAAATTTTATTCAACAAAATATTCTGCCCAAATTATATCTACAAATTTGCTCAAAACCACGTTACGCTAGTATGCGTATTTTCAGTTTAAATCGTAAAAAATAGCATTGAAAATAAAAAAATTAAATTTATGGAAAAACGACACAAAAGGCAATAAAATGTTTAATAACAAATTTGTTTTTTTCTTATATGATGCGCACTTTTTTCAATTATAGAAACAAGACACTAAAATACATACGTTTCAATACCAATTCATATTATGAATTGTAATAATATAAATTGATTGAAATGCTAGATTCTTCAGGGTAGTTGAGAATAACATTTAAGGCAAAATAAGAAACAAATATTAAAGTAATCATGATGGCGTAAAGGAAATAGGCACAGTGTAATTGACTTCGTTATTGCGGATGAAAGACTAAGAGAACTAGTAAAAGATTCAAGAGTCATGAATGGTTCTAAATGCAATAGTGATCATTACCTTCTAGTCTCCAAAATAAACTTAGGTCAGGGATGGAGAAGAAAAAGATCCAAAAAAAACGAAACAAACGCGAATTAAGATTGAAAATTTACAGAAACCGGAAGTGCGAGTAAATTTTCAAAATAAGATAAACTAACAAATAGATAGGGCAACTTGGGAGGCGCTTAAAAACAATAAAGCTATAGGGGGCGCATGGACTATGTTACAGGGTATCAAGATTAAAACTGCGACCGAAGTGTGTGGTACGGTGGTTGTGGGAAGAAAGTCTGGTGATGCATGATGGAATGATGAGATTGAAGCAGCTCGATATGGGGTAGTGTGTTCATATTTCGGAACATGAGAGAACATTGAACATCACAGGTCTTAGCGATGAGGAAATAAATAGACTTGAAAATGATAACAGGCACAAAAAGAGGAAAGTGAAACGACTTAGAAGGAAGCATGAAACTATTATTTAAAGAGATGAAGGGAAGTAAAAGTACAGAGTTTGTCAGTATGACAAACGGAAAAGGTGAAATGCTATATGATATGACAACAGAACTGCGAAATAGAAAATAATGTATTAGAAAACCCAATTGAGAAAGTATGTGTCACTGAGGTTAGAGATATAATAAAGAACTTGAAAAACGGCGAGGCTGCTGGTGTTGACAGTATTAGCGCTGAAATACTTGAATACGGTGGCGAGTACATACCTCACGGGTTGTGCGAATTGATAAATTTATGTATCAAGATGGAAAAAGTCCCAGACGATTGGAGGAAAGCTATTATCGTACCAATATACAAAAGGAAGGGAGATGAACGCAACTGCAAGAATTACAGAGGTAACAGCTTATTAAGTACCGTAAGTAAAATATACTCAAAAATAAAGAAAATGTTTGTTGATCTAGAAAAAGCATTTGACAAGGTGGATAGAAGTAAACTTTGGGAACTCCTGAAAGAGTATGGAGTCAATGGATGGCTTCTACAAGCAACACAAACAATATATCCTGGTAGCAAAGCGATTATAAGGGTTAATGAGAAACTAAGTGACTGGTTCGATATTATGCAGGGTGTTAGATAAGAATGCGTTATGTCCTCATCGCTATTTATTATATTCATGGATAAGTGTCTAATAATGTCCCTCTTCGACGAAGAAGGTGTAGATCTCAAAACAGTAAAGGTACGTGGGTGGTGGTTAACATTGAAACATTGTCCTAAATGCTGAGAGAATAGAACAAGTTGATAAGTACGAATATCTGGGTAGTCTCCTCACTAGTGACGGAAAGATAGATGGGGAGTTAGATGGCGCATAAACGTGGGGAAGTGGTACCTGGAGAAAACTTGCTTGTCTATGCCGCTGTGTCGGGGTCAAATTACTTCGCAGAAGAAGTGATGCCCGGGGAAGGTTCGCCCGTCGAAGCCACTGTACGTACCATGGTCCTAATATTTCTCTCAGGAAGTAATGCCCGGGAAAGACTTGCTTGTCCATGCCACTGTGTCTGGGTTATAATATTTCCCTGGAAAAAGGAAGGAAATCGATGACCCACTCATTCCCTCTCAAATCGAATTCTCCCTATAAAAAAGTTGTTATAGGTATATAATCAAAAGCTTCTAATAATTTTCATGAAAAAAATATTTTCATAAGGGAATAAAAAGCTACTTTTTAAAATTTGTTTCCAAAAATGGAAAAATCTTTTAATGTTAATAATCTTTGAATTAAAATTAACTTGTGACATTTTCATCCGACTTTGAATACGATCGTGATTATATATTCCACGAAGAACTGTATAAGTTTCCAGTATTGGAACGACGTCACCAGTCAAAGTTGTTAATACTTTTCGTTCATGAGTTGGCATAGGTTTAAGGACAAATGGTCTTTTTCCGAGCAAATGAATTGTTTTATTGGCAGGAAAAGTGTATCTTTGAATTCCGAATCGCCGGCCCAGATTGGTGTGAGGAATAAGCCGAAGAAGTGCAAGGTCTCTGTGGTCAAATCCGAGTATGCGTGAAGAACGATGCCTGGCAGAAGAAGACCTGGATCTAGCATGAAGAGGAGGCTCGGCAGAGGGAAAAAAACTGCTAGGAGAATGAGGTCTGTCCGGAGAATTAGAAGTGCCGGAATGAGGAGCAGCAGGAAGAGGCTTGTCATTAGGTAAACAATCAAATTGTGAATTGACCTCTGCAACAAGAAAAAGAAATAATTTTTATATAAAGTATACAATTGTATGATGGTATATCATGGGATCCTGGTGGTAATATTTTGAAGCAAGCTTAAAGGCATTGAGGGATGTTTGTCCAGGAAAACTTTTCACAGAGAAACCTTAATCTTTTCTAACATAAAAATGGATAAAATCGCTGCAGAAAGTTGACAGCTACATTAAGAGAAGAGAATATGACTGGGATTGCCAATAAAATAGTAGTCAGCATAGATATCAACTGTTTGAGATGATGTATTTCTTATTTCAAATATCCTAAGAAACACCCTAAGAAAGATATATACAGTCTTAAGCCACAAAATAATAAATACAATTTTACGAATATTGTGGATATTTATACGAAAATTTAAGCCATATACACTAGAACTTTCTCAAAGGTTCTATAGGCTAGGACTGAATACCTGACACTCTACAGCCTGCACACGTGAAAAATTTCCCGGGATTGGACCGGGAATCTCCCGGGAGTTTACTCTCGCGAAGCAAACGGGAATTTCTCAGGAGTCAAGCGCGAAACTCTCTCAGCAATTTGCATTAGCAGACGCGATCCAAAAATTTCTGTCTGAGTCTCACAAATACTTGATCCGGTATTATTTGGATCGGATCCATAACACATAACTCTGGTGCCCAACCGCCAATGAGACATAAGTCTACATACCCCCGAAATCCTAAATTTGACCAAGTTTGGGCAGTGGTCTCTGGTATTTTTCGGGTCGGGTTTACTAGAGACACTATTGGATCCGGAACCGAAAATATCGGTTCGGTTCAGGGTCTTGCACATCTCTGTTCCTCGGAGATGATGTATTTTATACACCTATTGCACGGATTGGATGTTCGGAGAGTTTCGTGCTCGACTCCCGAGAGATTCCTGCTGGACTCTCGAGAAATTACCGTTCGATTCCTGAGAGTAAACTCCCGGGAGATTCCCGGTCAATTCCCGGGAAAATTTGTACATCCTAGCCGCAGCAGAAACAGGAGCTCATACGTCAAAATGTGTGACCTTACAGTGCAAGAAAAAGTGTATCTCATCGAGTGCTACTCTTCTAGGGATACAGTATATATAGTAAAGCTTTTAGAGTATTTCGTGCCAAGTTTGGAACCTTCATGTAGGGTTGCTAGTTCTGACATATTTACATTTCATGACAATCAGTTTCAAGGAAACAAATTTATATACTAAATACGTTGAAAAACTGATACCACAATTTATATAATGCTCCGGTAAATTTATAATCACTATCATTCCAACTACCAAATATATCTTTTTATCACAGAAAAGCGATTATCCATAAATTACACATGTACACAAACAAATAAATTTGAAGGGCGCGGTAAACTAGAATACCATACCTTTATGTTTTTAGCCTCGTTAAATCCGAATCTGGTTGCAGTTTTTCTCCATCACGTCACATTTTTGAGAAAATTAGCCTGCTTGGCCAATTTTTAAAGGCAACATAAGGTGCGAATCTGACGTTCTAGAAACTTCTGGTACAACTCAAATTAAAGATTGCACCTTGTGTGATTATATCGAACAAATTAGGTCCATCGCCTATCTTGAGTGATAACAGGATTTTGCTGCGCGCGCGTTCGCTCACATAAAAAAGGGGGAATTTACTCTTGCATTTTCATTTTTTTCATCTGATTCGAACGTGACAATATGTTTACTTTTAACATTTTTATTTAATTTGAAGAATGGACATTTTTTTATTTAATTTGTTCTTTGACTTGCAACAGAGATTTTTTTCAGTTTATTTCTAACTTGGGCTTTGAGATAAGCTTATGACGGGCAATTCTGCCCCAAAAAATTAATGCCTTCCTTGGCATCTCTTCTGCAAAGATGGAGTCGTCGCCAGGCATCGCTTCACCTATTTGAATGGTTTTCCCGAGCATCGATGCCCCCATTCGTAAGGCTTATCAGTGCATCTTTTCCCCTCGTTGCTGTCAAAGATGCACATGGGCATGCCTTGCGTGGGCATCCCTTCCTCAATCCCTTCCTGGGAATCACTTTCCCAAAATTATATTAGAACCCCGAAACAATGGCTGCAACGGAGGAGCTCACCTCGGTCATTACTTAACCAGAAAAATATTAAGACCATGGCACAGTTGCATCGAAGAGCATACCTTCCCCCCGGGCATTACATTTCCGGGGAAATATTAAGAAGCGGATATATTGGCATCGGCCGTTAAGTATTCGCCGGGCAACCTTTCCCGTGCATCACTTCCGCAGCAAAATATGTCGATATCGATACAGTAGCAAGTATAAGTGAGTTTTCCCGGGCATCACTTCCCAGTGAAAAATTACGACCCCGAAACAGTGACACCGACGAGCAAGCCTTTGTGTGCAGGGCTTATTATTTCGCTGAAGAAGTGATAAACCGGGAAGGCTTGCTCAAATTCCGTCGATGCCTCTGTGTCATGGTCCTAATAATTTTCTAATTAAGTGCTGCCCGGGATGGTATACCCGAGGAAGACTTGCTGGTCGATGCCACTTAGTCGTGGTCTCAATATTTCACTGGATTCGATGAGGAAGTAATGCGATTGGGGGAAGGGATGCCTGCTGAAGACCGAATTCAGAAAAAATTACGTGAATAGACTTGCCCGTTGTAGACTTGTCACATCTTCGATAAAAGAAAATTCACCTTCAAATTGATTTTGTATTATTATTCAGTTTATTGTTTCTATAAAAAAATTACGCGAGTAGTTTATCATCCGTCTTAGACTTTCTAATGATACTCTATAAAAAGTACAAACAATGAATAACACACGCACAGAAGAAAATAAAAGTGTAATGTGCAGTGGACTAGACCACTATACCTGTATGTTTTTTTGGTCCCTGAATCCGAAACTGGTTTTAGATTTGCTCTATCGCGTCAGTTTTTTTGAGAAAATTAGCCCTTTTGG
This sequence comes from Andricus curvator, assembly GCA_932195095.1. Taxonomy (NCBI): domain Eukaryota; kingdom Metazoa; phylum Arthropoda; class Insecta; order Hymenoptera; family Cynipidae; genus Andricus; species Andricus curvator. The sequence continues at coordinate 7,172 of CAKNYM010032418.1, forward strand.
CAATTGAATAAAAAATAGGGAGAAAATCTGACATTGTACACGCTTCTGATACGGTTCAAATTAAAGATTACTATGGTCCTAATATTTCTCTAGGGAAGTAATGCCACTGTATCGAGTTTCTAATACTTCTCCTGGAGAAGTGATGTCTGGGGTAGGTCTGCCCTTTGATTCCACTGTGTCTGGTTCGTAGTATTTCGCTGAAAAAGTAATACCCGGAAAAGACATGCCCGTTGATGTCACTGTGTTATAGTCCTGATATTTTAACGGGGAAGGCTGACCTGGCGAAGGCTTGTCCGTCAGTGCTACTGTGTCATGGTCATAATATTTTGCTGGGAAAGTGATGCCCGGGGAAGGATTGTCCGTCGCTGACACTGTATCAGGAATGTAATATTGCGCTGGCGTAGATTAACCTGGTGAGAAATTTCCTAATATTATGAGAAGAATATTGAGACATTGAGAACACTCTGACGTATCCGAATTACGAGGTTCCATGCCGAAGAAATGAAATGAGAAGATCCTAACTCTTGGACACCAAATGAAGAGGGGCTACAAATTTGAGGGCGCTGATGTTCCCAATACAATTTATATGAGATTGTAAAGCCTTAACTTTTTATTTTATCTCCAAGAGTTAGCACCTGTTCATTTGGTGTCTCCAAGTTGGAACCTTGTTATTTTCATACGTCTAGTTAATCAAATTTTATTCATATCAGAAAACTTGCAATTCAGTTTTATTTGTCCAGATTGCGACTTCGCATGTTGGGGTTCGTTTGTCTTCCGTTTTTTTACAATGCAGATCACTGGAAAGCTACATTGCAATGCTGCAATTTAGCATAGTGCCCCAGCGTCTTACTTTGATTTCACAGTTAAATTTGCCAAATATAAATAACGTGTTGTCAGCATTCCAAATTTTGGTGAAATAGTTTTCAGTTTCGTTTATGGGATCCTTGATATAATTAAATATCGCTTATTATTTTTAATTATTTATGTTACCTTTAACGATCTATATTATTGGTTCTGGTTTCTTATATTGATGTATGTGAAATCCTAAATTGTGCGAGCATGTTTATGCATTAAAAAGTAGTAAAATCGTTAAATTCTTTATACAATTACACATATTTGCTCACCAATTGAGCTAGCATTCCTGTAAATAATCTACACTGAGCTCGAATATTTTATAGCAGTTGCAAATAGTTTGAACAAAAAAGGAGACTTTAATTTTCAAGAATACCTATTTTTCGCGACCGAAAAATTTTCAAAATGTCAAAAGACACTTTTTCTACTTCGCGGTTAACTTAAGGATAGTTCAAACCTTATATTTATTTATTTCGTATTCAATTTCGCCGTCTCCCTAGAGTCAAATGTCAACAATAGCAGCGATAAAAATTGTTCAAATATGGACCTATCTTCAAAACTTCAATTTTCAGTGAACAATAACTGAAAAAATATTTACAAGTTTGCAGAACCCTCCTATCACATTATTCAGTATTCTAACAATATGCAATACGAAAAAAGAAAAGAAATCGATTACCCACTTTTCTTTTTAAAATCTAGTGTCCTTATAGAAAAGTATTATAGGTACATAATTCAAAGCTTCTAATAATTTTCTTTAGAAATATATTTTCATAAGAGAATGAAAAACTTCTTTTTGAAATCTGTTTCTAAAACCGAAAAAATCTTTTAATGACAAGTCACGTGTGACATTTTCATCCGACTTCTGATCACAAATAATATTATATTTTATTTTAACATTTTTTCTACTGAATTGATTGCACCGAGCATTGTAGTTCACACGTCACTTAAACGTAGCACTTCAAAATGTTTTTTTATTGTGCAACGGGTGCCTAACGGAGTTTCATCGACTAATTCTGGGCTCAATTCAAATACTTCGCCGCTCTCCATGTTTATGCCCGCCCGCCGTTTACCATCGTAATTATATATTCCACGAAGAACTGTATTAGTTTCCAGCATTGCAACGATGTCACCAGTCGAAGTTGTTAATACCTTTTGTTCGTCAGCTGGCATGGGCTTAAGGGTAAATGGTCTTTGTCCGAGCAAATGAATTGGTTTATTAGCAGGGAACGTGTATCTTCGAATTTCGAATCGCCGGTCAGGATTGGTGTGGGGAATAAGCCGAAGAAGGGCAAGGTCTTTGAAGTCAAATCCAAGTATGCGTAAAGGACGATGCCTGACAGAAGGAGACCTGGATCTGGCACGAAGAGAAGGCTCAGTAGAGGCTGAAAACCTGAAAGGAGAATGAGGTCTGCCAGGGGAACGATTTCTGTCAGGAGAATTAGAAGTGCCGGAATGAGGAGCAGCAGGAAGAGGGTCGCCATTAGGTAAACAGTCAAATTGTAAACTGAATTCTGCAACAAGAAAAAGCAATAGTTTTTATATAAAGTACACAATCGGACGGTTGTGTATCATGAGATCCTTGCGGTAATATTTTAAAGCAAGCTTTAAGGCACCGAGGGATGTTTGCCCAGGAAAACACAGAGAAACCTTGAGCTTTTTATCATAGAATTGGCCAAAATAGTTGCAGAAAGTTGACAGCTACATCAAGAGAAGTGAATAAGATTGTGATTCTCAATGCGATAGTAGACTACATAGATATCAACTGTTTGAGACGATTTATTCCTAATTTCTAATACCCTAAGAAATACTCTGAGAAAGATATAATATATACAATTTTAAGCCGCAAAGTATTAAATGCACTTTTACGAATATTGTGAATATTTATATGAAAATTTAAGCAATATATTTATTTTATTTTAAGTTTTACTGTAAGTCGATTGCAGTGACTAAGCTTCTTAAATAATCATTGATAAAAGGGTTAAATGTTTTGGAAAGTGCACAGTTATAAGTGTACCATATGTTCACGTAGGCGTGTCTAGTTAAAGATTTTATCGTTTTACATAAACGTGCAAGCTGAAAGGGTACCACCTGTACACCTCTAAATTTGGACATGCACATTTAAGAGTGTACAATGGTTGCACGTGTACAGTTGTCCCAATGGTCCTCGTCATGCAAAGGTGGGCACGTGCAAAGTTGTTCCGTCTAAAGATGTGGTGACCCGATTCAGACTAATTCTGGATTCGCCCCGAATAATTTCGGATTCAATTCGTAATCATTTCGAACAAACGCAAGAAAAGTAGGGAAATAAATAACAATTGGGATAGAATAGATGAATTATACTCACCAGTAGAATTGAGAATAAACGCCAAAGATAAGACAAGAGTATGGACAATCCTCATCTTCGATAATTAGAGGAAAAACTGAATAATGTATGTATTAATAATTAATTCCATACAAAATGTAACGAGTGAATATTCTGGTGCTTCATTGGATTATATAATACGTATATCCTATAGTCGTTATCTCATAGATTAGAGGCGTCAAGGTTGTTATTCTGACATATTCATATTTCATTAAAATGCGTTTTAAGTAGATTATCATCTGTATTAGACGCTATAAAAAGTACGAACAATAAATAACACAGGCACATTAAAAAATAAAAGTGTCACGTACAGTGGACTAGGTCACCATACCTGTATGTTTTTTGGGTCCCTGAATCCGAATTTGGTGTCAGATTTGCTGCATCGCGTCAGTTTTTTGAGAAAATTAGCCCTTTTGGAAATTAAAAAAAATTAGGGTGCAAATCTGACGTGCTAATATAGATAATTAACTATTTTTGGTTAGTTTTTTATGGAAGCAATTAACTAAATTTTAATCGTCGGTACACTGTGTCGAGTTTAAAAAATCTTGCTACGGAAGTGATGCCTGGGGAAGGCTTTTCCGTCAAAGTTATTGTTTCGGGGTCGTAATCTTTTGCTAGGGAAGTGATACCGAGGGAATGCTTGCCCTTCGATAATACAGTCTCGGGGAATAGTAATATTTCGCTGGAGATGTGGTGCCCGGGCAGGCTTGTCTATCGCAGCCATTGTTTCACGGCCCTAATTTTTTGCTGGGGAAGTGATGCTCCGGGAAGGCTTGCTCCTTGATAACTCCCGTTTTGGGTACGTAATAATGTACTGAGGAAGAGATGCCCAGGCAAGACATTTCCTGGAGAGGCTTGCAAATAGGGGAATGGGTGCTCGGGAAAATCATGAAAACGGTGGATGCGATGGCCAGAGCCTCGTACTAACACCGTTGAGCAGTCTGTATCTGTGTGAAGGCTCGAGAAATGTGGATGAGAGCAACAGCAGCCTACGGCCGACTACGGTCAAACATGAATGATAGCGATGAATAATAATTATATTATGTGTTATTTTCATGTTTTATTTCGACTTATAAAACAAAATTAAAAATAACTGAAAAAACTATCAGGAAAACCTGTCTAATCGCGCGCATCAAGTGGTTATTAACCGAGCCAAACGATTAGAGCTTAAAGAATGAGAGCTTCAAGGTAATCATGAAAAACGGAAAATTGAGTTTTTGGACCTACCCTGCTGCCAGTGAACGGATTGAAACCTGATCCGTTTTAATCCGTCATTATTCACAAGTATCCGTTTAAATACTTTTTTATACTCTAAAATCCATTTGTATACGTTGTTATCTGGTGTAACTATCCATTTTAATCTTTCTGTATCCGTTTTTGTGCATTACTATCCATTTGTATACATGTACGTTTCAATCCTTAACTTTTTATCCGCGACTCAATCCTTGTCTATTAGCCAACTACTCAGATTTGATCTCGTCACCTATCATGGATTAAAAATGTATCTGTTTTAATAAATTCTTATCCTCTTTAATCCTTTATCTAAAAAGTGTATTCTCTTACCGTTATAATACAAGAATCTCTATGCGCAACCCTATCCTCGTCTATCCGAGACCTACTTTGACATTCTTCAATATCTATCACGGATACGATACTCCGTGCCAATCATCACCTATCCTCTTTAATCCGTTCTCCACGAAATATATTGCTTATCCGTTCCAATCCAAAATTTCCTATCCGTCACCCTATCCTTTTCTATCCGCGACCTACCTAGGCATTCCTTGTTAACTATCACGGATAGAATACTTATCTGTGCCAATCATTACATATTCTCTTTAATCCTTTCTCCATGGAAATAATTTGCTATCCGTTCTAATCCATAATTTTCTATCCGTCACTTTATCCTTGTCTATCCGTGACCTACTTTGATTTTTATCGTTATGTAACACAGATCGAATCTTAATTCGTGCCAATCATTGCTTATTCTCTTTAATCCGTTCTCCACAATATAAATAAAAAAAATATGGATTGAAATGGATAAGCAGTATATTTATATTTTCTATCAGTTTCAATCCATAATTTTCTATCGGGCAACCTATTCTTTTCTATCCGCGACCTACTCAGACTTTCCTTGTTATCATTCCTTGTTAACTATCACGGATAGAATACTTATCCATGCCAGTAAATATTTATCCTCATGAATCTCTTCTCCACAGAAAGAATTGGCTATCCGTTCTTATCCTTAATTTTCTATCCGTCACCCTATCTTTGTCTATCCGCGTACTACTTCGATTTTATCTCTTAACCAATGACGGATTGAAAAGGTATCCGTGACAATCAATGTTTATCCTCTTGAATCCTTCTATCTGTCACCTTATCCTTCTCTATCCGCGGACCACTTTGATTTTTATCATTATGTAATACGGATAGAATATTATTCCGTGCCAACCATTACTTATCCTTCTTCAATCCTTTCTTTAAAAAAATTATTGACTGTTCGTTATGATTCGTGATTTTCTATCCAATACGAATAAGTATCATAGTTTTTACTGCAGATACATACGGATAGAATTCTTACATTCGCATCCTATAATGAGAAGGTACTAGATTTGTGCAAAAATTGGGCCCCCCCCCCCCCAATGATTTTCTCAAATTTCCATGTTTTGAGACCCCCTGAACCCAAAAAACCGGTTTTTACAAAATGTCTGTCTGTTAGTCTGTCTATCTGTCTGTAATTTTTTAGTTTGTTAGCACGATAACTTTCAAAAGAATTAACCAATTGGATTGGGCTTTGGTATACTCTTCAAGTGTCCTGAAATGGAGGTCAAGTTCGTTAGCCAGTCATTTTGAATACAAATTCAAAAAGTGATAGAAGAAAGATTACTGGAGTTATAGCATTTACAAAATTCCAAAAAAGAAACGAAAATGAACATTTTAAGCTAAATAACGCATGATGTAAAAAGAAGTCAAGGGAAGAAAAATGTTTCTTTTTGAACACGCTACAATATTGTTATAAGACTTTTTTTTATTTTGTTAAAAAATCGAAAATTCAACTTTTTATCGCACAAAAAAATAATTAAAAATCGAAAATTCCATTTTGCGATCAGACTATACAAGATCAGAAAAAAGGTGAATAGACAAAAATTGTGCAGCAAACAAAGATCTACAAATTTGTTATTACTCACTTTTTGATGGGACGCGTAGTTTTTATTTCATTTGTAAGAAACTGATTTCAGAATAAAATAAATTAAATTTTTGGACAAACGACACAAGCCATGAAGAAAACTATTAGATATTATATTATAATATTTTCATATTTTCAAATCAAATATCGAGCGCGAATGTCTGGGTGAGAATCTGTTCCTTAAGGTCGATAGAACCTTAAGTAAATTAGACCTCCTCTTTAAAAAATTCAAAAATCACTTCATATGTAGAGGTTTTGATAATTTTATAATATTTGCAAATAAACTTTTTCTTTTCATCTAAGTCGAACACACAGAAAAAACTGGGGTTTCTATTAGAACCAATTGTTGGTTCCAAAGGAGCTGCAACAAAAAGGAACCTCTCTTGCTCAAAAGGAACCCAAAATTATAAATGGTTTCTAAATGAACCCAAAGTACGGATTCAAATGGTTCTAATAGAGTCTTTTTGTTACTTTTTCTTTGACTCACTCCAAAGATTTTACAAGTTAATGATGCACATTTTGCTTCATAATTCGAATTAAATAATATTGTACTGGAAAAAATTTAATGAAGAAACTAAAACAATAGATATTAGTCATTCTTGAAAGGAAGATATCGCACATGAAATGTGACAGTTTTTGAGGTTAATTTGAAAATCTGATGTTTTCCACTGCGCATGCACAAGAAGCGCGGGAATATTTGAAATGATATAATATACACTTGCAATATTAGGTTAATATTATATTTTGTTAAGAAACTAGGTATTTCTATAATTCAATTTAATTTGGTTTTAAAAAGGATGAAAAACGTTTGTTAATATTTATCTGTATGACTATTCCTAGTATTTATTGATTTTAAATGGGCCCGCGCTTTTACGGCACATGCGCAGTTGAAAACGTCGGCACCCGCCGATGGCCATCTATCGGATATTAACGAACTAAAAAGGAACCCTTAATAAGAGTTCCTTTAGAGCCTAAGTTCCAAATGATCCCAAGTTTTACTTGAGCCGCAGCATTACTGATCCCTCAGTTTTTTCTGTGCACGAAGTGCAAAAACCTAGAGAAACCGAGCGTAAAGCGCGAGATCCAACAGCGGGCAGATTTTTACATTCTCATCCAGTTTTGAGACATTCTGAACCCAAAAAAACCGGTTTTCGCGAATGTGTCTTTCTGCATGCATGGATGTATGTGGGTATGTATGTGTGTGTGTATTTAGATTTTTATTTTGTTAGCATGATAACTTTCGAAAGAATTGACAGATTGGATTGGGCTTTGGTATACTCCTCAAGTGTCCTAAAATGAAGGTCAAGTTCGTTAGCCAGCCATTTTGGATAAAAATTCAAGAAGTGAGCGCTTATTCAAAATTTTCGAGACCACTTTTTTTCAAAATTTGAAAATTATATGTGCGGCTGTTCACAGAACACGAAAATTCAAATAATTTATTCTCATGACATTTTTCGATACAATAAAAATTGTCAGAGTTACAGCATTTTCAAAATCCAAAAGAAGAAACGAAAATTAACATTTGCAGCCAAACAACGCACGATACGAAAAAAAGTCAAGACAAGAAAAATGTTTCAAATGGTAAAACTAGGAAAGATACGACAAATGATGATTACACAAAATTTGTGCATTAAAAAAAGATCTGCAAATTTGTTATTGGTCCATTTTTGATAAGATACGTAGTTTTTGTTTTATTTGTAAAAAATAACATTAACAGTGAAAAAATCAGCCCGATAAGTGGGCACATTCTCATCAAAACTTTGCTTATTTAATTTCTTGTCCATCTCGTGTGTAGGTTTTCAAAACATTTATCACATTCTCATCAGAGAAGGTATTACATTTGTGTAAAATTTGACTCACTCTGTTTTTGTCAAATGTCCACGTTTTGAGAAATTCTGAACCCAAAAAACAGGTTTTCGCGAATGTGTCTGGCTGTGTGTATGCATGTAGATTATTTACTTATCTTACTACTTTTGTAATATGTTTTCATAGAAACAGTTAACTGAATAATAATACAGACTTGATTCGAATATGGACCTTTTTCTTTATTGAGGATGTGACATGCCGACAACGAGCAAGCCTCTTCAAGTTACTGTTTTGAAAATTCAGCCTTCCATTAGCATCACTTCCTGATCAAAATATTATTTGGCACATTGCCACCGACAGGCAAGTCTTCCCCAAGCAACCTTTCCCTGGGCATCACTTATCCAGTGAAATATTAGATCATGATGGAGTGGCATCGATCGTTAAGTCATCCCCAAGCATCACTTCCCTAGCCAAATATTGGGACCATGACACGACATCACCGACGTCCAAGTCTTTCCAGGGCAAGCCTTTTCGGGGTATCACTACCCTGGCGAAATAGTAATTTCTGCACACAAAGGCTTGCTAGTCGATGTCAAGATGTCCGGAAAAGGTTCGCCCGTCGAAGCCACCGTACGATGGTCCTAATATTTCTCTAGGGAAGTAATGCCACTGTATCGGGGTCCTAATATTTCTCCTGGAGAAGTGATGCCTGGGGAAGGACTGCCCTTTGATTCCGCTGTGTCTGGTTCGTAGTATTTCGCTGGAAAATTATTACCCGGAGAAGACTTGCCCATTGAAATCATTGCCTTATGGTCTTAATATTTTAACGGGGAAGGCTGCCCTGGCGAAGGTTTGTCCGTCAGTGCTACTGCGTCATGGTCTTAATATTTCGCAAATGAAGTGATGGCCGGGGGAAGACTAGTTTGTGGAAGCTATTGTATTGGATTCATAATATTATGCTGGGGAAGTGATGCCCGGGAGAGGGTTGCACGTCGATGCCACTGTGTCGCGGTTCTAACAATTCCTTGGGGAAGTAGTGATGCTAGGGGAATACTGGCGTTTCGATGCTACTGTATCGGCGTCGTAATATTGCGCTGGCGAAAAGATGGCCGGGAATAGGCTTGCCAGGGTGATAATTTGTCCGTCGCTGACATTGTATCAGGATCGTAATATTGCGCTGGAGAAGTGATGCCCGGGAAGGGCTTGCTTATGGATGACTTAAACAGCCATAAGGGGAAAATATGCCCCGATGAGCCTTGAAAATGGAGGAATAGGTTCTCGGGAAAATCGTGAAAGTGGGTGAAGCGGTGCTCGGCAACGACACATTTTTTGCGGCAGAGATGCTAGGGAAAGCATTCATTTTGCAGGAAATACTTGCTGGTTGTGAGCTTGTCTCGAACCGTAAATTAGAAGAAAATTGAATATAAGGTTTCCTCTTTTAATTCTCAAACGAATCAAATGCTTAAGATTCCTTTTTTCCAATTGAATAAAAATGTGAAAAGTAAAAATTATGTCTCTCCCGATTTAGAAAAAAATTAAAAATAGCAAACTTTCCCTTTTCATTTGCATTCATCCTTTTGATTCGGAAACAAGTTGAATATAAAAATGTACATCCTTTCAATTGTATAAAAATGTGATAAATGAAAAGCATATCTTCCGAGCGAGAAAAAAATTAAAAATTTCTCCTTTTCATGTGAAGACAAATTCCTGAAATGAAGAATTTCTTGATCATTTCAAATTCTAAAGAATTTCAAATAAAAAATTAAATGATTCTATATGGTATTGAATGTGTGACTTTCAAAATGATTGTAAAGGGTTTTCCACTAAACACATGCAAAATTAGAGAGCTGATAGAGTCATGAATCAGCAAAATAGATGGTAGTTGAGAAATAATGGTAGAATTTGATTGTAAACAAGAAACTTTTCGCCCGAACATCAAAATTACCATTATTTGAAATGACTTTTTATTCGTAGAATAGCAATACACAATTTTTATTTGACATATTTGTTACTTTTTGAAGGTTCTAAAGTTCTGAAAAAACCCTGCCGAAAATTTTGTTCGTCGGTTGTTAAGTGTAAATTATTTCCTCTTTAGTTTAAAATAAGGCGGAAACAAAAAAAAAGGATTTTTGTTCTTTCTGAGAGTTAATCTAGCAACGGATATTCTATCATATGTGATCGTACGCTAAGAAAGGAACCTACTGCGGAAAAATAGATTTTTAGTTTTTTCCACTAATCGATAGTTTTTTATTTGTTCTTTCATAATAAAAAATATTATTCTCATATCTAAAGAATTCGAATTGCTATTAAACTGCAAAGTGAGAACTTCATATGGAGTTCCTGTGTTGGATTCCAAGGGATATGTCAAACCGATTATTTTATGAAAACGGTTTAGATTGTTTTTCATTTTACATCATTCAGGAGTGCGATTTTAATAGCGTTTGGGGTACTTAATAGCTTTGCCCAGTTGTAGCTATTTTTTATCATAAGTCATGTGTTAATAATAATAGAAAAAAATGTCTTAGACAGTTAATAATGGTAGTTTATGGAAATTTCAGAAAAAATGTTATTTTCTAATTATTTTTTTGAATTTTTTAAATGTATGTATTATTTTTAAACCTGTTCTTCGCGATGTACTTTTCTCGAAAAATCATAAATATGCCTTAATATGCCTCAAAGCTCGATATACATAATATTTTAAATACTTTGATATGTTGCAAAATACCTTAACATTCTTTAAGCGCTTGATAATTCCTGCGAATCTTTTGAAATATCCTAAAATCTGAAAAATTCTTTTTTGTATGAAAACTTTATTTAAATACTTTTCTGAGAGCCTTTGAAATGCCTTGAAAGTCCTTTGAAATACTTGTAAATCTTTAAAATCCTCTGAAATCCCTTGGAATCTTTTGCAATATCATAAAATCTCATAAATCCTATGAAATCCTTCCAAATCTTTCAAATTCGAGAACATTTTTCAAAAAGGGCTTATTAACTGAAACATTTGAAATTATCTTCAAATCTTCGAAATCATACGTAATCGCTTGATTTGCGTGAACTTCCTTGCTATAAATAGAAATACTATAAATGGTTTAGAATTTATTTATATTACAAAAATTCGTTCGAAATCACTCAAAAGCATCCCAAAAAAATTCTTTGAAATCTCTATCATTCTCTGCAGTCCCTTGAAATCATCAAAAATACTCTAAAACATGTTAAATTCTATGAAATGTTTCTAAATCCTTTGAGCATTCTTTGCAATCCCATTTCAAGGGATTCAAAGAATCTTGTATGGTGTCCAAAGATTTAAAGCTTGGTTTTGAGGATTTCGAGCGAACGTTGGAAAATAAATTAGGCAAAATGAAACTTTAAAGGATTTTAAGGTATTTCAAAGAATTTCACAAGATCACTCTTCTGAATTTAAAGTATTCACAATACAATTTTTTTTTAAATTAACTCGTTGATTTATCAAACTTTCAATATTCTAACCTTGAAAATTCAGCATTATTTCCCAACTACCATCTGTTTGGGTGATTTTTAATTCTGCTAGTACGATAATTCTTTGAATTTTTAGTCGAAAACCTTTTTAAACCACTTTAAATGTTTCATTTGAAATTCCTTGAAGTTTGAGAAGTTTATTTTTAACTTTTTTCTGGATTAAAGAGGACATTTTTCAATTTTTAAGGTTTTTATTGGGTTGGCAGGAAGAACATAGGGACCTTCTTTACGTTCAATATTTGAATTGCCTTGGAAGGACAATATTTTTGGTTTTCAATTATTTTTTGAATTAAAAGACGGGATTTTTTGCATTGTGAGCCTAATGAGATGCTGTTAGTTTTATGTGAAATTTGACTTTGTCGGTTATCATCAAATCTCCAACTTTTGAGACCGCTGAGTCAGGAAAAATAATTTTCACTAATGTTTCTGTGTGTAAGCACGATCAGTTGAAAATGCTTTTTCAACAATGAAAAATTCCAAATTTCAAAAAAAATATAGAAGATAGGAAAAATACGATTAGAAGAAAAAATGTTCCCCCCAAAAATATCTACAAACTTACTTAAACTCACTTTTTTATAAGGCGTCGGGTTTTTGTTTTGATCGGGATAACACTTGAAGAAAAAATTCAATGCTCATCGGAAATGTTACTGATGATTCGAAAAGTAAAGTTTTCAGCCAAACCACGCGAAATACTTCAGAGGTTTATGGGTTCGACGTATTGGAGTCATATCTTTCACAAGTAGATTAACCTGGTGAGCAATTTCTTAATATTATGAAAAGAAGATTGAGACATTGAGTACACTCTGACGTATCTGAATGACGAGGTTCCATTCCGAAGATATGAAATAAGAAGATGTTAACTCTTGGAGACCAAATGAAGAGGGGCTACAAATTTGAGGGCGCTGATGTTCCCAATACAAGTTGGAAGTTGGAACCACAGTGTTCCACAGGTCTGAGCACATTTTATTTTATCTCCGAGAGTTAGCACCTGTTCTTTTGGTGTCTCCAAGTTGGAACCTTGTTATTTTTTTACGTCTAGTTAATCAAATCTTATTCATATCAGAAAAATTGCAATTTAGTTTTATTTCTTTAGATTGCGACTTTGCATGCTGGGGTTCGTTTGCGCCCCAGCGTCTTACTTTGATTTCACAGTTAGCTTTGCCAAACATAAATAACGTGTTTGCAGCATTCCAAATTTTCGTGCAATGGGTTTTCAGTTTCGTTTATGAGATCCTTGATATGATGAAATATCGCTTATTATTTTCAATAGAGTTGCATACCGAGACGAGAAATTCTCGTTTCTCGTTATATTTTACTCGATTTACGAGGACATTTTTCAAACGAGCCCATCGAATGTCATTTTTTCATCCTCGATTGTTCCAGTATCGATTCGCGAGAAAATTTCTCGTTAGCTGTCGAACGTTTGTGTCAAAAATTTAAAAGAAAAATGTCAAAAAACGAAAAGTTTCCCAAATAATAGAAAATGAGAATGAAGCCGAAGAAACACAAATTTGGACAGAAAGCAGAGAGCTGATATTGGCTGAGGAGAATGCAGAAAATTCAGCCTATGGAAATACAGGAGCTGAAGGAGAAAAATCACAGGATGATCCATCGCAGTAGTTCTTATTTAATTTAATTAATGGCAACGGCCATACCACGCTGGAAACACCAGTTTCCGTTAGATCACTGAAGTTAAGCAGTGTTGGGCGCGGTTAGTACTTGGATGGGTGACCGTCTGATACTACTGCGTTGCAGTTGGCGGTCGTGGGTGTGGTGAGCCCACACCTGTAGTTATTTACTACAAGAAACTATCCACCTAGAAACACTACCCGAATCGGGTAGTGTCACGCTTACCCCTAGAGGCTCGCCGAAAGCGAAATGGCTTAATGGTATAGAAAAATGAATTGAATAAAAATCAAATTTTCTAAATTAAAATTTTTATATTTATATTGGCCGTCAATACCCTCAACCTACTTTTTAATTTCTTGTAGATCTACCTTTACTATTATTATTATTTATTCGCTTTGCGCAAAACTTTTAGAAATATTAAATTATCTAAGAAAAAAATATGGGTACAATCCAACAGATTTGAACAGGTTAATTTTCATAACTCTAAAACTATAACCTAATATGTACAACTTTATATCCGTAATTTTAAAAGCAAGAGCGTAGAATCATTTCAAGACGCAGAAAGAGTAATGCACCATTATTAACGGATTCTTTTGACATTTTTTATGAAAATGATCTCAAACAAGCGAAATGTAAACTTTGCCTTTTGGACGATCCCCTGAAGTGAGTGATTCTAAAGGTGTTCGCACAAGAAAATCCTTTGCAGTGCGCTGGAGACGTCTCACGGACGTGCCGTCCGCGCACAAACTCATAACGCCAACCAATCGCGTGCAACCTGTCGTGCTGCTGCCTTCCGAGCGGTGACGCACGCAAGTACCTCGCTACTTAAACTAGTTCGCAACGCACTTCAGTAAGTGCTGCCACAGACCGTAGCAGCACGGCAGGTTGCACGTGATTGGTTGGCGTCATGTGTTCGTGCGCGGACGGCACGTTCGTGAGACTTTACCAGCCCACTGCAACGGATTTTCTTGTGCGAACACCTTTAAAATGACAGACAGTAACACCTCAGGAGTTATGCGTCATCTTAAAAAATACCACACAAAAGAATACGAAGAGACTTACCCCGAACACGCAGCAAGCAGATCAAAACCAAAAGTAATTATTTACTATATCTAGACAGTCAATGTAAATAAGATCTTGAAAATATTTAAACTAGTTTATCCTTAAGTATTTAACTTAAATAAAAATATCTCGGTGCAATAACCATTTTAATTACACGATTTATTCTAAAGTTAAAAAAATAAAACTTTAAAAGTTTTTGAGATTTTCTTCTCAGCAGAATTTAACCCAAAAAAAAAACAAATTTTTAATAAAATAATTGAATTTCCAACCAAAAATATAAAATTTCAAACAAGAAAATTAATTTTCTACTAAAAAAAGATGAATTTTCAGTCAAGAAGATTAATTTATTCTATTGACATTTATTATAGGTGTTCGAACAAGGAACATTTATTGAAAAGTTGATCAAGTGGGTGGTAAAGAAATATTTACCATACAATTTTTTTGATGACGACGATTCACAAGATCTATTTCACTACTTAAATCCATCAGCTGCTTTACCACTGTGCAGTCAATTAAAAGCTTTAATCGAAAATCAATTTATTGAAAAACGAGAAATAGTTATGTCGACTCTCCGTTCGAATACGTCTAGAATCTCTTTTACTCTTAATGGTTGGACGTCTGTCACCAATCGAAGTTACTATAGAATCACTGGTCATTTTATCGATGAGAATTGGTGTTAATAATTCTAGCTGGATTTCACAGGGTTTTAACGTAAGGACAAATGCGTGCGTGGTTTTATAAAGATATATTACGCCATACTGATTAATACATCATAAAGAACGTTAGGTGGCGCTGTACGCTTTCTCCTAGATCAAAAAATCAAAATTCAAACATACCACCCGACTTTGAAAGATTTATCTTTCAAACAAAAAAGCAACATATTTATAGGTATAAATAAATGGTGACATCATTAATCCTAAATGATCAATTTTAACATTGAAATCTATATAGGTGAACTGTATCTTAAAACAATCTTTCATTAAATTAAATTCTGTAAATTGTACCTGAGCAAGTATAAACCATGTTGAATTTAGAGTTCTTGTCAAAAAAAAAAAAATGATTCAAAACAGATACATAATTTCACTCGATTGGCAATGGACAAACAGCAGCAAGTGCTCGTTGACATGTGCCAGTGCCGGTTTCAATAGTAGCAGCACGAGCGATACCATCCTTGCCAGGGTGAAGTTTAACAATTCTTCCGAGTTTCCATCTTAGCGGGGGAAGATCCTTGTC
Source organism: Andricus curvator (assembly GCA_932195095.1). Taxonomy (NCBI): domain Eukaryota; kingdom Metazoa; phylum Arthropoda; class Insecta; order Hymenoptera; family Cynipidae; genus Andricus; species Andricus curvator. Next base: position 22,795 of record CAKNYM010032418.1, read on the forward strand.
CTTAAGTAAAACTAAGGTGTTTTCCTTAGTTTCTGGCTGCATTTTCTTCCATTTTATGCGCTGTTGAAGTTCAGATATATACTCCTTGCTCCACCTCGTCCAAAAATGTTGTTGAATGCGCTGAACCAGTTGCCATCTAGAGAGTCTGTTTTCTGGCAGATGAGATAAATCTGGATCAGCAACAGAATTAACTGGCCGTCCGATCAGAAAGTGAGCAGGAGTCAGAGGAGAAAAATCATTGGGGTCGGAAGAGAGGGGTGTCAAGGGTCGGGAATTTAGCAAGCCCTCCACTTGAACTAGCACAGTATATAATTCTTCGAAAGTAAAAACATTGTTACCCGCAACACGCTTAAGGTGATGCTTCGTAGATTTCACTCCAGCTTCCCAAATTCCACCAAAATGAGGAGAATAAGCTGGAAGGAAATGCCACGAAATACCCATGTTTTCAATAGTTTCCGATAAGCGTTCTGATTCGTTAATCAAAAATTTACCAAGTTGCTCAAGCTCATTGTTCGCTCCCACGAAACAGGTACCATTATCCGAGTGTATATGAGCGGGCTTTCCACGTCTAGAGATGAACCGTCTAAGAGTTGCAATAAAAGCCTCTGCCGTAAGGTCAGAGACAAGTTCGAGGTGCAATGCCTTTGTGGTAAAACATACAAAAACGCTTACGTAACATTTGCTAGTCTTAGCACCTCGGCCCTTTCTGTCCTTTATGAGAAAGGGGCCTGCATAGTCTACGCCAGTTGTATAGAAAGGTGGTGAAGGAGATACCCTTGGTGTGGGCAAGTTACCCATCATTGGTGTAATTCCTTGTGGGTTAACTGTAAAACATTTGATGCAATTTCGAACCACCTTTCTAGCCAAATTCCTCTCTCCCAAAGGCCAAAATTGTTCACGAATAGAAGCTAAAAGTAATTGAGGACCAGCGTGGAGCAGTTGCTTGTGCTCACTATCAAAAAGAAGTTTTGTAAATTGATCAGAAGCGGACAGAAGTATAGGACGCTTCTTATCCTCACTAAAACTTGAATTTTCAAGTCTACCACCGACCTTTAAAATTCCGCTATCATCCAAAAAAGGATTCAGTGACGCTAATTTTCCCTTTGTTATTGGGATCTTTCGAGATAGCATTTTTATTTCCTCTGGGAAAGAATTTCTTTGTGATAGTTTTGCAAGAGCAATTTTTGATTCAACAAGTTCAAATGAGCGCAGATGTCCACTCAATTTATTAGTTTTTGATTTACAGTTATTTACATATCTTTTACAATATGCTATTACTCTTATCAGTGGAGGCAAGCTTTGGTATCGTTCAAAAATCGAAACGTCTACCGCTTCTTCTTTGGTTGCTAGATTGCACCGTTTCTTGAGCCCTGGTACATCAGGGGATAAAGATGGCATTGAAGGCCAATCGGATTCATTCTTGAAAAGAAATGGTGGACCTTCCCACCATAACTTAGAACCTTCGAGAAGACTTGGAGCGATACCACGGGAAATGCAATCTGCTGGATTATCTTCGCTACGAACGTGTTTCCAGCATTCGATATCCGTTAATTCCTGAATCCGACCAACTCTATTTGCTACAAAAGTTTCAAGAATGTTAGATTGCATTCTAAGTCAGAACAAAACAATTGTGGAATCACACCAATAATAAATATTATCTACGGGTAAATCAAGACCAGTTTTAACCTTGGAAATCAATTTGGCTAATTCAAGAGCCCCGCAAAGTTCCAATCGAGGTATAGTTTGTGTTTTCAACGGTGCGACCCTAGATTTGGAACAAATTAAATGTACGCAAACATTTCCTTCCATGTCCTCTGATCTGAGATAGACGCAAGCTCCGTATGCATTGAGTGCAGCATCGGAAAATCCATGCAATTGAATTTTTCCGACTTCTGAACAAATAATGTGTCTAGGAACCTTGACCATGTTTAGAGTCGGAAGTTGATTCCTGTACTCTATCCATTGCGAATAAATTTCGACAGGTAGACTTTCGTCCCACGAGAGTTTTTCAAGCCAAAGTTTTTAAAGTAGGATTTTTGCCAAGATGATACAAGGACCTAAAAGACCTAAAGGATCGAAAATGCGGGATATATCTGACAAAATTTGTCTTTTGGTAATCTTGTTACTGTCCGAAACGCTTACCGAATAAGTCAGGTGATCAGAATTAGCTAGCCACTTTAAATTGAGTGTCTTAATTTCACCATCGTTAGAGAAATTAATCAAACCAGGAGAATGCTCAGGATCTATCATGTCTTTGATTACGCGAGGGTCATTAGAAACCCATTTTCTGAGTGTGTAACATCCCTTTGATAAAACTTGCGATACTTGTTTAGCAAGAAGTTTAGCTTCTTCAATGGAATTTGCACCTGAAACTAAATCGTCAACATAAAAATCTCTTTGAATTATTTTGGCTATATTTGGAAATTCTTGTTCACAATCAAAAGCTAGTTGATGCAAGCATCGAATGGCAAGATATGAGGCTGCAGCTGTCCCGTAAGTGACCGTGTTCAAGTTAAAAATCTCTATTGGCTGATTTGTATCGGAACGCCACATTATTCTTTGAAGAGGCCGCTGCTCAGGTGTCACAAATACCTGCCGATACATTTTCTCAATGTCCGCGCCTAAAACGTAAGCATGCTTCCTAAAACGAATCAAAATCGAGAATAAATCGTCTTGTAGCAAAGGTCCGACCATTTGAAGGTCGTTGAGAGATACACCACTTGTTGTTGGTGCGGAAGCATCAAATACTACACGAACTCTTGTTGAGAGACTATCATTTCTAACCACACAATGATGAGGCATGTAATAAGATACAGGAGAATTTGATTCGTCCAGTTCTTTTGACATGTGACCTAGTTTTTCATATTCAGTCATGAAAACAGTATACTCTTTTTTAAGTTCAGGTTTTCTTTCTAACCTTTTTTCTAGATTCAAAAAACGACGCTCAGCTTGGTCTTTGGATTCACCTAACTGATCAAGATTTCCTTTGAATGGGATTGTGACGATTAATCTGCCATTTTCATCTCTCTTTACAGTTTCAACAAAGCGTGATTCGCACAATTTTTCATCAATAGACTTCGATTTTTTATCTAAATGTTCCTCTAACTCCCAAAATTTAACAATTTGTTTTTCTACGTTTATATTCTGAATTAAATTGCAACGAACTGTATTGAATTGAGGAATCAGAGAAGAATTTGGTATTGGACCTGCCAAGATCCAACCCAATCTGGTTTTTTGTAAAAGCAAACCTTGATCATTTAATTTGACTTGGCCTGTACAAATCAAATTCCAAAAGATGTTATTTCCTATTAAAATATCTATTTTTCCGGCTTTGTCAAATTCAGGATCTGCTAAGTTAAGATGAGATGGAATTTTCGAAACTAGTTTGCTAATTGTTACATTTGGTGAATGAGTCGTAATTTCTGGAACTACCAGACAAGGAACCTTAAATTTGAAATTACCTTGTTTGGAAACGATTTGAATATTGCACCTATATTTGACGCTTGAAGCAAGATTGTTTACTACACTCAATGTTACGTTTATTGGTATTTTCTGCAAACCAAGCGAGTCACAAAGCCTTTCGGTAATTAGACCTGTTTGAGAACCGTTATCTAAAATAACACGAGTTGGCTTTAATTGTTTGATGGAGTTTGCTACCAACACTGATGCTGTAGATAAAACACCATCATTTTTGACATTGATACAACAAGAAGTTAAAGTTTTTGATTCTTGAGGTGTCTGAACGCTTGATGCGTTGCTTGATTCTACTTTTTCAAAATGCAACAAAGTGTTGTGTCTGCCTTGGCATTTTCTACAGTTAGTGCCTTTACAATCTTTTATAAAGTGCCCAGACCTGAAACAATTCAAGCAGACTCTAAAACTCTTAACCTTTTCTGCCCTCTTTTGTGGCGAGAGCTCAAGAAATTTGGAACACTCTTGAAGATGATGTTCTCCATCACAGAACAAACAGCTCAGCTTTTTGGCGAGAAACGATTTCAATTTGGCCTTCAAAAACCTTTTCAAATCTTCTAAAGTTCGGAACTCATTTTCTGTTTTCTCCTTTTCCCAAGCACGAGCAGTTATTTTATCAAGTTTAGTTGACACTTATTCATTTATTCAATGTATCCAAGACCTTACGAATCTCGGTAGCGCTTTCTTTTTGTATAGGTTCGATGCTAAAAATAGATTTAATATGATTTTGTACCAAAAGATTTTTATTATTAAAACGGTTACGCAAAGCTTCCCATGCCACTAAGTAATTGGCTGCAGAAAATTCAAGAGATTTAATAATTTGTAAAGCGCTACCTGCCAACGCTGCCCTCAAATAGTGAAATTTTTGTATTTCACTGATTTGATTGTTTTGATGAATTAGAGACGTGAACGTGTCTCTAAACCCCAACCACTCCTCGAGCTCCCCTCTGAACTTAGGCAACTCGATTGTAGGCAATCTCACGCCCTGTGCTTGTAGCAGGTCGTTCTGATTTCCTACATTTTGCGCTTGTAAATTTTGAACGGGAGAGGGTTGAGCTGGAGCTTGAGCTACTGGTGCCCCCCGAGATAATAAAGTTGTGGCTTTAGCGAAAACTTCAAAATATTCCCTTTCAAATCTTTCACGACAAGATGTAGTTTCTGCTTCGTCATCGGTTAGTTCATCTATTTCGGCTTGATATTCCTCAAAATCTTGGAAAGCTAGTTTTAAATGATCCAACCGATAATTCAGCTCTATTTTAATTACTTCCGGTAACGCGATCTGTTCGTCGGTATAGGATTCAACTATTTGACTCACGTATTTGGTAAAAATGTTCAACTTTGTTTTTGTTGATGCGCGTTGTCGAACTAATTTATCTTTTTTACTTTTTGGTGGCATTTTAACGAACGTTATTCAAAATTTGCTAGAGAGCGTGCTATCTATACAGGAATTTGAAATAGGAATAGGATGCTCACATAACCTTTATCCAATGGTGGGGCGCTGCAATCCTTCCTAGCAACAAAGAAAACCAAAGTCTGCGTTGATGGTGAATCAGCATGGGCGAGGCGTTTTCCTCTTTGTCCCAAGACGAAGATACGAAGCGATGATCCTTTCCAGGTTCCTTCAGGGATTATTTGTGGCCTTGGTAGACATCCTCTGCATCGAAATCCATGGAGCGATATTGGTTTATCGACAAAATTGAATCTAGGCTTTCAATAAATACTCTAAAGCCTATTGCCGATCAAGTATGGCGATTTGCTTAGCCAAATCAAGTTTTGTTACACAACACAACTTTTCGGTGCACTGCAATTGTCGAGTTCACACAATTTACAACTTCAATTGATTTATAAAACTTTGTTCGAACAACACAAGATTTATTGTTGCCTTTGTAGCGGCAATTGAAACTATAGCTTGCTAAGCCGAGACCACGCACTACACGAGTATGGACGCGTCGTTTTCAACATAACTCACGATCGCGATAATTGGTTACATTGTAGTTTTTATTGTTCATAAAATAGATCACGTGAAGCACAAAGTACTTCTCTATCCAAATATCGGGCAAGAAGGACCATGTTAATAATTGTAGCTGGATTTCAAACAATTGGATTCTTCAATCCCTTGTTATTGATTTCTGTCCGTCACGTGGTGAACACACGGGAAAAGATATTGCAAATTGTTTTTTAAAAGTTATTAATGATTATAAATTAAATAACAAAATAATGGGAATAACAGTAGACAACGCTTCAGCAAATACAAAATTTATGGTGGAATTAAGTGGCCTATTGCGTACATTCGATTCTGAAAACCAACACTTTCGTTGTGGCGCACACATTTTGAATCTTTCTGTCCAAGACATGTTGAAGGTTCTCAAAATTGATGATGCTGACAACCAAAATAAGAACGTTGAAGATGATGCATGCGTCGAAGAAAATGAGGAAAACAGTCAATATCAAGATATAGGGGAAAGCGAAGAAATAGAAGATGTTGAAACGATGCCTACAACCTCACCTTTATCAAAATTAAGAGGTTTCTTCAAAATTATAAAACGATCTGAACAATGGCGAAACAAACTGAAAAGGTGCTGTGAAATGTGCAATATTACAATGTTAGCACCTAATATTGACGTCAGCACCAGGTGAAATTCGACACATGACATGATTTATCTCGCTCTCCGAATGCAACTTGCGATAAATTTATTGTGCGATCATAATCAAGGATTAAAAAACTTTAGAATAACAGAATGCGAGTGGGAGCTTTTGAAAGAAACTTATAAATATCTGCGACATTTTAAAGTGCTCACGAAGGTATTTAGTGGAGAAAAATATCCTACATTAAACGCAGTAGTTCTCGGCTTTAATATGCTTCTGGATAAATTAGAGGCCTCTATCAGCACTCTCTGCAGTAAGTCTGAACTAAACCCGATAGAAGACAATATGTTAACAGCTCTAGAAGCTGCACACGCAAAATTGATGAAGCATTACAAAAAGACAAATTGGACGTATTGCACTGTACTGATACTAGATCCAAGGCGCAAAATTGAAACCTTCGAAAAAACTTCATGGGGTACAGAAATGGAAGCGTAGTCGGTAGAAAAGTTCAAAAGAGTTTTCAAGAACGATTATTTTCAAATGCAACAGGAGAATCAGGTTCCAAATTACAGTGAATTTATTATCCATACGCTTTGTAGAATTTAAAAAATCTGAACCTAAAATAATTTTTTAAATAGTTTTTCCCAATTTTGTTTGTCTTTCTTATTTAAGTATATCACAAATAATTAAAACAAATTTTGTTTAACACAATCGACAAAAATTCAAGCCTATGTAATTCACAATATCACGACTTTATGAGCAATTTGAAAACGATTGAAATTTTATTTTTTAATAAAATTTTCCTACTTTCCTGTTTATAATTTGTCCAGTTATAACATGCATTTATATGATAATGACCGCTGCAATACCAAGAAAATTCTCACGTTTCAGAAAGTAAAGGTTTTGGTACTTTCAAATTATATTTAACATTGATTAGAAAATAACTCTTTATTTAAACAGTTGAAAATGTAATCCATTGAAAAACATAATTTTTTCTACATATTAATCTAAATTTAATTCTTAAATAATTAGGATGTTCTCGATGCAAGTCCCAGTGAAACTGCGGTTTATGAAATAGCCTTAGAGGAAAGCGAATTAATCGATGTAGATTCATTGTTCGAAGATAATCCTGATGGTGCGTGTAGCTATGGAGATTTAAGATTTCGAAAGATGTGATTTTCAAGTTGCTCAAAAGTTTATAGATTCTTTATCGAGATTTTTCGTCAAGCTGAAACCTTACATACTGGTGATTAGATGTTCGCAATGGAACTTCGGAAATTGTGCCAAGAAGATATACTTTAATTTCTGCTTATTCATCCTGCTGTTTTGTATTATTTTTAACAAAATTCTTCTCTCTCAAATTAAATATTAAAATAAAAATAATTGTGTATGATTTAGTTTCATATCGATCGTTCTCGCTCGTACTACGAGAATCTCGTTTGATCGAGACGAGACGAGACAAGAATTAGAATGTTAAAACGAGAATCATTCTCGTTCTCGTCCATTTCTCGCTCGTATCGCTCGGTATGCAACTCTAATTTGCAATTATTCAAGTTACCTTTAACGATCTATATTATTGGTTCTGGTTTCTTATATTGATGTATGTGAAATTTTAAATTGTGCGAGCGTTGTATGTAACAGGCTGTTTTACATACAGACACTTTGGAATTGTTTTAGGGAATGTTCAATTATATTGGCACCTAAAAATTATTTTTCACTAAGAATTTGCGACATTACTTCATTTGCTGAAAAAATTGTTCATGGTTTAAACATATTTAATGAACAAAGGCACAATTCAGACATTTTTTAACACATAGACTTCGTTTTCTCAGATCTCGTTAACAAAAGCCATGTTTATGCATTAAAAAGTAGTAAACTCGTTAGATTCGTTATACAATTATTTAAACGAAAAAAATGTTTACCTGTACAAATAGTTAATATCGACGTGTCTAAATAAGGCCGATATGTCATAATTCGTATTTAAACATTTTTTTACACATATTGCAACGGAAGGCTTATGAAATAAAACATCCGAGTCTTCTTAATTCTTGAGGAAGCATTTTTGCTGATTAATGTGTTCATAACAAGTAAAAAGGTCTCATATTTGCTCACCAATTGAGCTAGCATTTTTAACATTTTTCAGCAGTTGCAAACAGTTTGAACAAAAAAGGAGACTTGAATTTTCAAGAAAACCTATTTTTCGCGACCGAAAAAGTTTCAAAATTTTGATTCTTAAAGTGTCAAAAGATACTTTTTCTACTTCGCGGTTAGCTTAAGGATAGTTCAAACCTTATATTTGTTTATTTCGTATTCAATTTCGCCGTGTCCCCAGAGTCAAAAGTTAATGATAGCAGCGATCAAAATTGTTCAAATATGGGCCTATTTTCAAAACTTCAATTTTCAGTGGACAATAACGGAAAAAATATTTAAAAGTTTGGAAAACCCTCCTACCACATTATTCAGTATTCTAAACAATATGCAATACAAAAAAAGAAAGGAAATCGATGACCCACTTTTACCTTCTCAAATCGAATGCACCCTATAGACAAATTATTATAGGCACATAATTAAAAGCTTCCAATAATTTTCTTAAAAAATATATTTTCATAAGGGAATAAAAAACTACTCTTTAAAATCTGTTTCTTAAACCGTGAAAACCTTTTAAAGACAAGTCACTTGTAACATTTTCATCCGACTTCGGATCACAAATAATATTATATTTTATTTTAACATTTTTTCTACTGAGTTGATGGTACCGTGCATTGTCGTTCACATGTCACTTAAACGTAACACTTCAAAATTTTTTTTTATTGGGCGACGGCTGCCTAATGGAGCTTCATGGACCAATTCTGGGCTCAATTCAAATACTTCGCCGCTTTCCATGCTTATGCCCACCCGCCGTTTTCCATCGTGATTATATATTCCACGAAGGACTGTATTAGTTTCCAGCATTGCAACGACGTCACCAGCCGAAGTTGTTAATACTTTTTGTTCGTCATTTGGCATGGGCTTAACGGCAAATGGTCTTTGTCCGAGCAAATGAATTGGTTTATTGGCAGGGAAAGTGTATCTTCGAATTTTGAATCGCCGGTCAGGATTGCTGTGGGGAATAAGCCGAAGAAGGTCAAGGTCTCTTAAGTCAAATCCAAGTATGCGTGAAAGACGGCGCCTGACAGGAGGAGATCTGGATCTGACACGAAGAGGAGGCTCGGTAGAGGGAGAAAACCTGCCACGAGAATGAGGTCTGTCAGTTGAACGATTTCTGTCAGGAGAATTATAAGTGCCGGAATGAGGAGCAGCAGGAAGAGGGTCGCCATTAGGTAAACAATCAAATTGTGAGCTGAACTCTGCAACAAGAAAAAGCAATAGGTTTGATATAAAGTACACAATCGTATGGTGGTGTATCATGAGATCCTTGTAATAACATTCTAAAGCAAGCCTTAAGGCACTGAGGGATGTTTGACCAGGAAAATACAGAGACACCTTAAGCTTTTTATGATAAAGTTGTCCAAAATAGTTGCAGAAAGTTGACAGCTACATTAAGAAAAGTGAATATCATTGGGATTGTCAATGCGATAGTAGACAACATAGATATCAACTGCTTGAGACAATTCATTCCTAATTTCTAATACAGTTATGAGTGTACCATATATTCACGTAGGCGTGTCTAGTTAAAGATTTAAAAATTTAAAAATGCACAGTTAGGAGTGTAAAATCTTTGAACATGCACATTGAACAGTTGTCTCAGTGGAAATTGACGTGTACAGTTGATTACGAGCAAAGTTTTTCCGTGCGAAGATTGCGGTACCCGACTCAGCCTTAGGCGGACATCAGACTAACTTCGGCTCCCACTACAACTTAACGCACCGTCTGCTTTTTAAAATTCGTATAAATTCCGTACCAGTAAAGACACTTAACTATCCAATTTAATCCTTCTGTATCCGTTTTTGTGCATTAGTATTCATTTTTATACATATAAGTTTGAATCCTTAATTTTTTATCCACGACTCAATCCTTGTCTATCCGCCAACTACTAAGATTTGATCTCGTCACCTATCAAGGATTAAAAATGTATTCGTTTTAATTAATTGTTATCCTCTGTAATCCTTTCTCTAAAAAATGTATTCTCTTACAGTCCTAATCCAAGAATCTCTATCCGTAACCCTATCCTCGTCTATCCGAGACCTAATTTGACATTCTTTAATATCTATCACGGATACGATACTCCGTGCCAATCATTACCTATCCTCTTTAATCCGTTCTCCACAAAACATATTGTTCATCCGTTCCAATTAAAAATTTCCTATCCGTCACCCTATCCTTTTCTATCCGCGACCTACTTTGGCATTCCTTGTTAACTATCACGGATAGAACATTTATCTCTGCCAATCATTACATATTCTCTTTAATCCTTTCTCCAGGGAAAGAATTGGCTATCCGTTCTAATCCATAATTTTCTATCCGTCACGTTAGCCTTGTATATCCGCGACCTACTTTGATTTTTCTTGTTATGTAACACAGATAGAATCTTAATTAGTACCAATTACTGCTTATTCCCTTTAATCCATTCTCCACAATATAAATCAGAAAAATATGGATTGAAACGGATAAGCAGTATATTTATATTTTCTATTTGTTTTAATCCATAATTTTCTATCCGGCAACCTATTCTTTTCTAACCGCGACCTACTTAGACTTTCCTTGTCATCAAGCATGGATACGATACTTATCCATGCCAGTCAATATTTATCCTCATGAATCTTTTCTCCACAGAAATAATTGGCTATCCGTTCTAATCCACAATGTTTTATCCGTCAGCCTATCCTGATCTATCCGCAATCAACTCTGACATTCCTTTCAAATATCACGGATAGAATACTTATCCATGGCATTCAATATTTATCCTCATGAATCTTTTCTCCTCAGAAAGAATTGGCTATCCGTTCTAATCCATAATTTTCTGTCTGTCACTCTACCTTTGTCTATCCGCGGACTACTTTGATTTTCATCATTATTTAATAAGGATAGAATATTAATCCGTGTCAACCATTACTTATCCTTCTTCAATACATTCTTCAAAAAAATTATTGACTGTCCGTCATTATGTGTGATTTTCTATAAAATACGAATGAGCATTATAGTTTTCACTGCAGATACATACGGATAGAATTTTTGTCATTCAAACTGATACGTGATGATAGAATATTATTATTAGTTCAATACAGATTCAAAAGGATAGACGCGGATAGATTATTACTAGTTGAAGTCTGATTAAAACGGATAAATATAGATACTATAATTTTACTTGAAGGCGGATTTAAACGAATAGATATGGATAGATTATTTTTAGTTGAAGTTGGATTGAAAAGGATACATAAGGATAGAATATTTTTCGTTGAGGACGGATCAAAACGGATAAATAGGATAACATCTCACGGATAGATAAGGATAAGAAAGTTCGGACTGAAACGGATAGGGGCGAATCAAATTCCACTTCACGTATTGAAAATTATTCAAACGGATAATGATTTAAAAATCTCACAAAGGATAGAACATGATTGAGAAAGATGCAAAGTGCTCATTCAGACATTCCACGTTCCACGTCACATATAATAAAATAGCATTGCAAGAATAGAACAATAAACGATGTTGTTTTTATGTAGGGACGGTAAAATACTTACAAATGGAGAAAAATTTTGGAAAATTAGTTTGGTTAAAGTTGATATTAAAAAATCGAAGACTTTATATTTGAGAAAATTATAACGATTCTTGTAATAAATAAAACCTCAAGAAATCAAAAGAGATCATGAAGTGCAACTTTCTTCGATCTTTTTGGTATATTCAAAAATATGAGAGAAAACAAAGTTTTCATATTTTTATTTCGGTCTTACGATCAATTTAGACAAAAAAAAAAAAATAAATCGAGTCAAAATTCCTTTCTATTATGACGTTTCGGCCTCATCTGTGGGCTTTCATTAGAAACAAACTGTTGTGTGAACGTGCCTTTAGGCAAGTACCTCCGTCTTCCCATCCATGGGACTATAGAGGTAATGGGAGTGGGGGACGTAGGGACAGTATGGCGGGGACTGGGGCGATGGAAGTCGCGCTCTAAGATCACGTTCCACACCTGATGATAGAACTGAATCCAACAAGAGTATTTGTCTTTGTAGTATAGACTCCCCTCCCTAAACATGGTGTCAGAAGTGCGTGAGTTTTTCTTATGAAAGAATTTACCTTTCTTTTAAAACGAAGAAAAATAATGCATGGAGGTGCATTCTCAGAGACTCATGTTGCGCAGTGCCGTGTGTCGACGAGATAAGCAGTGGATCGAGATTCGCTAGTGACTAAAAAAAAAAAAAAAAAAAATATAAATAAAATAAAATGGCAACTGATCAGAACCGAATTCCAGGAGTGCAGCCTCCCAGTGAAATGGATTTCACTAAACCAGAAGTTTGGCACATGTGGATTAAGCGATTTGATAGATACATTTCGGTCGCAAACCTCTCGCCGAAAACTAACAAAGAAAAGATTGATTTGATGTGCTACACAATGGGTGAAAAGTCTGAAGAAATTTTAACACAGATTCTCCCCGAGATTACAGACGAAACTACATACACCGCTGTCAAGGAAAAATTCAACGATTACTTTTCTCCAAAGAAGAATTTGATTTTTGAGAGATATAAATTTAATACTAGGGTGCAAGAACCAGATGAATCCGTAGATGTATTCATCACAGCAATGCACACTCTGGCTGAGACTTGCGATTATGGAACTCTGAAAAATGAGCTGATACGAGACCGAATAGTTATCGGTGTTCGGGACGCTAAAACATCAGAACGCCTACAGCTGATTACGGACCTGACGCTGGAGCAAGCCGTGACTATAGCACGTCAGGCTGAAATTCAATCTAAGCAAAGCAAAGTGATACGATCTCTCAATGTAGAAACAGGTACAGGGGAAGTAAATCGCATCACTCAAAACAAAAATTATGATTCAAACCAAGGAGATAAACGAGATTTTAACCAGGATTCCAGAGGGCAAAAAAATCAGACAGAGTCTCAACCGAGTAAAGATCGATGCTATCGTTGCGGATTACCAAGACATCCTGATATGAAGAAGTGTCCAGCGCTAAAATCGAAATGTCGCAACTGTCAGAAGTCGGGACATTGGGATCGTGTTTGCATGTCTAAAGGAGTACGCTACGTTAGAGAAGAGATAACTGAAGAAGACGAACTCAACGCAGCATTCCTCGGATCAATCGCACGTAAGCCTTCTAATAAAGACGATTATATTGTTAGATTTAATGTTATTGATTTTGCTAAGAGCATTGAGTTTAGTGTAGATACATGTGCTGATGTAACTTGCGTTCCATTTAAAAGTATATCACCACAATTTTGCGATAAAATTAATACACTAGATAGAATCATCATAGGACCGGACGGAAAAAAATTGCCTGTAATTGGTTACCTTAATCTCAAATTGTGTAGAGGGGGTTTAACTAAAATAGTAAAAGCTTACATTTTAAAAGGGCTAGACAAGTTTTTATTAGGCAAGCCAGATATTAAAGCATTTGATTTAGTAAAAATTGTTGACGCAATTGAATCCAAAGTAAATGTTACTTCTAAAAACAAGGTCTCGTCTTCCACAAAAGTCGATCCATTGAAAGAATTTTCTAAAGTTTTTAGTGGTATCAGTCACTTTAAAAAAGAGCTGACAATCCAGTTGAAAGAAAATTCGACTCCTCATGCGTTGACAGTTCCAAGGGTGGTACCGATACCTCTGTGGAACAAACTCAAAAATACTTTAAGTAAATTAGAAGAACAAAACATCTTAACAAAGGTTGACTTTCCTTCAGAATGGTGCAGCCTAGCTGTTTGTGTAACTAAACCAAACGGCGATATACGCTTATGCTGCGACTACACGAAACTCAATAATAGCGTTAAGAGACCCATTTATCCAATTCTAAAAGTCGATACCGTTCTGTCGAGATTACAAGGTTCAAAAATATTCTCTCGTCTTGATGCGAAATCGGGGTTTCACCAGATAAAATTATCTGAGGAAAGTCAACCTCTAACTACATTTATAACCCCTTTCGGACGTTTTATGTTTAAAAGGCTTCCATTCGGTATAAATTGCGCCTCCGACTATTTCACACAAATGTTTACAGATTTATTTCACGACTTGTCTAATGTTGTCATTCACGTCGACGATGTTTTGATTTATGCGGATACAGTTGAAACGCACGATCAAACTCTTAGAATTGTGTTGCAAAGATTAGAAGAAGAGGGCGTTACATTGAACAAAGATAAATGCATTTTTGGAGCAAAAGAGATAAATTTTTTAGGACATAGAATTTCCGAAAGGGGTATAGAGATTTTACCAGAAAGAGTAGCGTCTATAGTGAATTTTCCTGATCCGACAGATGTTTCTTCTTTACAACAATTTCTGGGTGCCCTCAATTATGCGTCGAAGTTTATACCAAATAAATCTCAAATTTTAGAGCCGTTAACATCTTTACTTAAAGATGGCGTGCCTTTCGTTTGGCTTCAACCACAAAGAGACGCTTTTTGTAAAGTAAAATCTATGTTGTTAAAGGCACCGATATTAGCTCATTTTGATTACAGGAAAAACGTGATTGTTCAAGCCGATGCTTCGAGTTATGGGTTAGGCGGTGCCCTGATACAGGAAGATAAGGACAGACCTCGAGGAATTGTCGCCTATGCTTCAAGGACTCTGACCTCTGTGGAAAAACGGTATAGCCAAATAGAAAAAGAAGCTTTAGCTCTCGCGTTCGCGACAGAAAAATTTAAAGAATTTATTACAGGAATTAATATCGTTTTAGAAACCGATCACAAGCCATTAATTCAAATTTTGCAAACTAAACATTTAGATGAAATAACACCCCGTTTACAGAGAATCCGAATGCGTCTGGTGCGTTACAATTACAATGTTACATACGTTCCGGGGAAACAATTAGTCTTAGCTGATGCCCTTTCAAGGAATCCCCTTGTGGTTGAAGAGAACGATGATTATTTACAAGCTGAAACGTTAGCACATGTAAATTTCGTTGTAAGTAATTTACCAGCTTCGCAAGGTCTCTTAGAGAAAATCAAAGTAGAGCAGGAATGCGATTATGTTTGTTCAAAAATTAAAGAGTATTGTTTAAGTCGATGGCCTACAAAGGATAATCTGCCCGAAGGCCTATCTCTCTATTACCAATTGAAAGATAGTTTTTCGTTTGCAGAAGGATTCCTGCTGTATAATTTGAGGTTGATTATTCCCCCCTCTTTGCAACTAGAGATAATAACAAAAATTCATGAAGGACACCTTGATATTAATAAATGTAGAGATAGAGCAAAACAGTCCGTATGGTGGATTGGACTCAGTTCACAACTTAAAAACTTGGTCGAAAACTGTCCAAATTGCATAGAGGAACGGAAGAACGCCAAAGAGCCATTTGTAAATGAGATCTTCCCTGATAGACCTTGGCAAAAAATAGGCATCGATTTATTTAAATGGAAAAGATGGTATCTTATTGTTACTGATTACTACTCGAGATTTTTTGAAATTTCTGAATTAAATTCTATGACCAAAAACGACGTAATTGATGAATGTAAAAAGCTTTTCAGTAGATATGGCATACCAGAAGTAATAAGGAGTGATTGTGGCACTCAATTTGCAACAAAATTTTATAAATTTTCTAAAGAATACGATTTTAAACGGAAAGCGGAATTGTTGTTCTCTCGAAAAATTCGTTCACGTGTTCCAACACTTCCGAGTGGCCTTGGAACTTTTAAAGCGCACAGCGAAATTTTTAAAAAAGAAAAGGAAAGGAAGGATAGGCAAGAACGCAATTACAATAGGAGACATAGAACAAAGAAACTTTCCTCGTTACAAATTAATGACAGAGTTTGGATAATCGATATGCGAATTTATGGTAAGGTAGTAAGCGTCGACAACAATCCAAATTCTTTTCTTGTAAGAACCGAAAGAGGTAACACCCTCAGGCGAAACAGATGGCATTTAATTCCGGCCCCTTACAGAGAAAATATGAATCTAGAGAGCGATAACGATATTTCTGCAATGCTCCCTCCTATTATAAATACTCCGGCGAATCCCGCATCAGTACCAAATATCGAGAATATTGTACATACCGACGTCAACCATGTAGATAACGACAACCTTGCACAAACTACAATAAACGATGACAATTTGAATCCTAAAAACGATGTGACGCAATCCGCCGATATACAACATGAACACGATGAATGCGATCCATTACCTGAGGAACGAATCCCACAGGCACCTTATGTAAACAAACAACGAGATATTGTAGAGAATCCGGGAACGCTTCGTAGATCAACGCGCGTAAAAAATCCGCCTGATAGATTTTAAGATTATATTTGTAATATTTGTTCAGAAAAGTTTCATATTAACAGTAACACATGCTTCAATAAAAAATGAGGGATGTTGTGTGAACGTGCCTTTAGGCAAGTACCTCCGTCTTCCCATCCATGGGACTATAGAGGTAATGGGAGTGGGGGACGTAGGGACAGTTTGGCGGGGACTGGGGCGATGGAAGTCGCGCTCTAAGATCACGTTCCACACCTGATGATAGAACTGAATCCAACAAGAGTATTTGTCTTTGTAGAATAGACTCCCCTCCCTAAACACAAACATCTGTTATAAAATTATAAATAATTAAAAATAATAAAAAATACCTACAAAAAATAAATTAACAAAAGAAATTTTTACATCGGAGGTAATAATCGGAGTCAATCCTAATAGTACGTCGAAGCGAAAGACAACATTTAAAATTTCGCATTAAGTCAGTTCATTATGTAATTGCAAAAAAAGTATTAGGAAACTATGGAGAAGAAGTTTCCCAATATGTTCAAAAAAGTTCACATTTTTTAGTTGTAAATACTGCAAAAACAGCTAACAATGTAGTATACCATTAAGCCATTTCGCTTTCAGGGTAGGCGTGACACTACCCGATTCGGGTAGTGTTTCTGGGTGGATAGTTTCTTGTAGTAAATAACTAAAAGTGCGGGCTCACCACACCCACGATGTGCCAACAGCACTCAGTTTTCTCGAATGGTCACCCATCCAAGTACTAACCGCGCCCAACGCTGCTTAACTTCAGTGATCTGACGAGAACTGGTTTTTTTCGGCGTGGTATGGCTGTTGGCAGTGATGTGACGTAAACAACAAATAAATAAGGCTTAAGAAAGTTGTGGTGATAGATAGACAAAATCAATTCCAAATGAAAAGCCTAAGAAATTTGTAGTGATAGGTGGACAAAAACAAATCCAAATGAAAAGCGCGCTAAATATAATGGGAATTCAATTTGATTGATGATGCTATTATAATATTGATTCACGTTAAGAATTTCAGTTTTTAAATAAGTTGTTTCAGATTAATGTTTACGGTGATTCTTTAAGTTATAGCTGTTAGTGTCAGATTTTTATTTTGAATATTTTTTCACCTTTTTTGTATGTAATTTTTATTACAGTTAAGCTTGTAACCATTTATTTTGAGTGTAATTTTTAGGAGTTTTAAGGTTCTGTGTTTTAAAATTATTATCAGAAAGTGTGACAGCTCTGTCAACTAAACTGTTAATAACAGACATTTTATCATTAATTGCAATTTTAGATTCAAAATTGGCATACCTCCCTAACCATGACAATATGTTGTCAACCTAGCGAATAAAAAAAACTCAGTTAGAAAGTTAATTTTTTAATAACTTAATTTGATAATTCCTCCATCACAAGCACAGAAAAAACTAAGAATAAAATTTGTTGCAGGAAATTTTTTAGAGCGATAAAGTTTTGTTCAGCCAACTTCGCGTCTTTCAAAATACATGTGTTTGTCATGGAAAAACAAAAGGAAGTTTAACCGATATTTGTGTAAAGTTTATCCTCTGAAGTTAATTTTTGTTGCAAAGAATCTTTTGTCGGAAATCGATGTAAAGTTTATCTTCTGTTTTTTCTGTGAAGTCAGTACTTATACATGATAGCGCAGACCCCACAGGGGTTCCAAAAATCTGTTTATATTGTTCTGAAAAAAACAGGATGCGTTGTCTACGCAAAACTTGACCAATTTAAGGAATTGTTTGACAGGTATTTTGGTTCTGAGCGAAATTTGAGTCAATTTTGAGCATTTTTATGTAAAAAGTTAAAAAGTCTAACGTTTTTGCACAGCGACATCCTCAAGAGTATTTTCTTCAGGGTTCACAGTATTTTTCCTCACATTAGACACGTGAAACACAAATTTTTTTCTCTAGCCATGTCAACCGGGTCAAATTGAGTAAAAATGCCTTTTTCATGCTTTTGTGTGTTTCTGAATATTATTATGGGGTTGCGAATATAACCTGGAGTTTTTTGAAGATGACTAAATGGCATCATGTTTTTGTATAGCAGAGTAATCTCCGGAGGATTCTGAGTATTTTTCCTCACATTAGATATGTGAAACACATCTCCATGCAAAAAAGAAGCCGGTAGACATTGTTATTTTTACTTTAGGGTTATCAGTATTTTTAATTGCATGAGACACGCGAAACGTACGTCTATGCAAAAAATAAAATCGATAGACCTATTACTTTCTGCTCCAGAAGTGTTAACAAGGCCAACTTGAGTAAAAATAGCATTAAAATTTAATAATTATATGTATTATAGTTTTAGTTTTATTATTAATCAATTTAGATAAGTCAGTTTTTCAAGTCAAACAATAATACCAATGTTAAATAATTCAGATAATGTATTTGAATGATCTTGGAAATACTCTATTGTTGGCCGCCTTTTGGATTGATTTCTTATGATGAATTCGGAACTAGTTAATTTATCCGACCATCTGCAAAAATCGTATCCTCAAATTCTGAATCTGTTCTGACTTTTTCGGGATCAGTTTTTTCACTCAATGTCAGTTTGTTCCGGATAGAATGGGTACGTTTTAACTTAAACGTGCACATTGAAAGGGTGCCATCTGTGCATCTCAAAATTTAAACCTGAATAGTTAGGAGCATGAAATCTTGGAACATGCACAGTTGTGTCACTCGTCATCGACGTGTACAGTTAATTACGTGCAAAGTTTTTTCGTTCTAAGATGTCGGTACCCGACTCAGACTTAGGCGGACATAAGAAAAATGTCGACTCTCACTTCAACTTAAAATACCTTCTGCTTCTAAAAATTCGTATAAATTCCGTATCAGTAGGGACACTTCTTGAATTCTATGTTTAAAATACACACATTCTGGATTGTCGCGGAGTAAAATCAGAATAAATTCGTAATTATTTGGAACAAACTCAAATAAGGTTTGAGAGGAAACAGCAATTGGGATAGAATGCGGATTAGATATCACTAATACTTACTTGCGTGTGGTCAAGAAATTATTCTTAAAATTATAGACATATTACATTATTATAATTACCAATATAATTGAGGATAGAAGCCAAAGATAAGACAAGAGTATGAACAATCCTCATAACTTATAATTAGAGGAAAAACTTATTAGTGTAATAACGAAGAATTTGACAAAGGAATAATCTGGTGCTCCTTTAGATTATATAATAAGTATATCCCATAGTCATTATCTCACAGATAAGAGACCTCAAGGCTGGAGTGTCGACATATTTATATTTCATTAGAGTCAGTTGAAAGGAAGAAGAACGTAGCTACTAAGTTCGTTGAAATTGATATCACAATTTACATAATGTTTTCGATTTCAGGGTAATCTGGTATTTATATACGAGTTTTTACTATAGCAATATATTTGAAATTTTTTAAACCAGTCTAAACTCTGCAAAATATTCTCAAAGAATCAGAAAAATAAATTTGACATGCCTGAGCCAAAGATGCTCCGCTAAATTTTCAATCACTTTCACATTAAGTCCTATAAATATATTTCTATCACGAAAAAGCGATTATCTATAGATTATTATCTATTGATCGTACTACTTTGTAATATGTTTTTATAGAAATAGTAACCTGAATAATAATACAGAATTAATTTTAATCTGAACATTTTTCTTCATTGAGGATATGACGGGCCTACAGCAGGCAAGCCTTTTCAAGTCATTTTTTGAAAATTCGACCTTCCATAGGCATCACTTCCTCCAGTGGCAAGACTCATCAGGGCATCTCTGCAGTGAAATAATAAGTACCGCTAACAGAGTTTATAGGCGGACAAGCCTTTCCCGGGCATAAACCGGCAAGTCATTCCCAAGCATCACTTTCCCAGCGAAATATTAGGACCATGACACATTGTCAGCGACATGCAAGTATTTCTCAAGCAAGCTTTCTATGTAAAAACACTACCCTAGTGAAATATTAGATCATAATGGAGTGGCATCAACTGGCAAGTCATTCCCAAGCATCACTTCCCTAGCGAAATATAAGGACCATGACACATTGTCACCGACAGGCAAGTCTTCCTCAAGCAAACTTTCTCCAGGCAACACTACCCTTGTGAAATATTAGATCATGACGGAGTGGCATCAACCGGCAAGTCATTCCCCAGCATCTCTTCCCTAGAAAAATATTAGGACCATGACACATTGTCACCGACAGGCAAGTCTTCCTTAAGCAAGCTTTCTCCGTGCAACGCTACCCTAGTTAAATATTAGATCATGACGGAGCAGTGTTGCCAGATTGGTCGAACACCATTACCGTACGAGGCTCGGTAAATTTACCTTAAATCAACGTACGTGGATGAAGAAATTTACCGTACTGATTATCGTACTTAATCAACGAATATCGCGCAGAATAGTCGTACCCACTGATATATAGTATATATATAGTATATATAGTATATATAGTATATATCTATATATATAGATATATAGCTTGCGAGTTGTGCGATGTCTTGTACAAGCCCCACCACTAAATTTATCATAAAAAAATAAGATCATACTCGATTTCCGTACAATTATCGTACTTTGTTGTACGGTAATCGTAAGTCATACATTACTAAAAATTACCGTACATGTAGGATAATTACCGTACGTCTGGCAACACTGTGACCGAGTGGCATCAACCGGAAAGTCATTCCCAAGCATCACTTTCCCAGCGGAATATTAGGAACATGACACAGAAGCATTGACGGGCAACTCTTTCTCGGGCAAGCCTCCCCGGAGTACAACTAGGCTAGAGAAATAGTAAGTCCTGCACACAAAGGTTTGGTAGTTGATGACTCTGCGTCGAAATCGTAATATTTCTCTGGGGAAGTGATGCCCGGGAAAGACTTGCTTGTCCATGCCACTGTGTCTGGGTCCTAGTATTTCCCTGGAGAAGTGATGCCTGGGGAAGGAGTGCCCTTTGATTCCACGGTGTCGGTTTCGTAGTATTTCGTTGGAAAAGGAATACCCGGGGAAGACTTGCCCGTTGATGTCACTATGTCATCGTTTTAATATTTCACTGGCTAGAGAAGGTGGTACAGATATGGGCCTGGTACAAATATGGGCCACTATTCCGATTTCGAAAACTAGTGGCACCCTCAGTGCGAGTGGCGTTGAATTATATTCTTACTCGCACTATTACTATGTTTTCGTCAATGCTTCGTTCTTTGTGTTAGTTCGTTGTGAATCATAAGGTACTATAATTTTCTCGCCAGTAGTCACGTTCCTTTCGTGAAAATTCTCTCCTCTTTGTGCACCAGTTGAAAGTTCTTCGGATTATTTTTTCGAGTTACAATTTTAAATGTAGGTTAGCATTTTTCATTTTTATTAAAACAAAAGCAAAAAATTAATAATGCAACATTTCGTAGATTGTGTCATTATATTTTCGGGTTACAACAATGGGTCCTTCATTGGAGACGTTTATTTTGGATCAATAACTAGAAGAAACGCGAAGTGCCTGTATTGCAATGGTCATTCGGAAAACAGTGAAACAGGAGAAAAAGGGATGCAATGCATCGAATGCCGCAAGTGAGCCCATTTACAATTCTCGGAGGCGCTTTCTGAAACATACGTTTGTGAATATTGTGTTTTAGGAAAACATTTTTTTAATAAATAATTAGGGGTCCCATATTTGCACCACCTACTCTACTGTTTCATGGTCTCAATATTTCACTGGGGAAGTGATGGCCGGGAAAGGCTTGTCCGTCGAAGCTATTGTTTCGGGGCCGTCATATTTTTCTGGGGAATTGATGCCCGGGAAAGCATTGTTCGTAGATGCCACTGTGTCGAGGTTGTAACATTTCCCTGGGTAAGTGATGCTAGGGGAATACTGACGCTTTAATGCTTCTGTATCGGGGTTGTTATATTTACTGGCAAAATATTTTTCAAACGTCAATCGGCAAAGAACGTGATTTTGCTCCAGGACAACGTCAGATCACACAGCGAATAAAAGTTGGATGAAATTTCCTGGATCACACTGGAGCACCCTGTCTGCAGTCCAGACTTAAGTCCATATGACTACCACAAGTTTGGACATATTAAAGAAGCGTTAGGAGGGCATCGTTTTGTGATGCATACAGGGGTAGAGGTTTCCATGCGCAATTGGCTTATGACACGTATGTCTTCTTATCACAAAGCTGACATCAAGGAACTTCAAATGAGGTGGTCAATGCGTGTTTCCAAAAGGAGAGATTATATGGAGAAATAATATCGCTCCTTTGTATTTTCCTTTCGTACCACACTGGCGGTGATATTATTTTTCCTTTTTGATAAAAATTTCTTTGAAATTTTCATTTGGCGACTGCACAAGGAGGTACTAGGGTTGCCTTCACTTACAAGTTCGAATTCTTTGTGCTTCACATAATTCATATAAAGTTTTAGCTTGATATGTATAATTTTTGAAATCCTAAACGTTATAAAATTTGAAATCATAAATATGTTCTGAAATTCGTTTAAATCCCGCAAAATTACATAAAATGTGATGGTATAAAATTTGTTATGACAAAGGACCCCGCACAAAAGCAATGGAAAAAATCAGTCAGTCAAATTTGTTGAAACTTTCAGAAAGTGATGTTCTTGGCGTGCTGAACAAAAGTCTCCATGGGCCCAAGTCGATCCTATGATTAGTTTTTGAGTCATGGGCCTTAGAAGTTCCCGATTTTCGAGGAATCTGC
>CAKNYM010032419.1:0-45123 GCA_932195095.1 Andricus curvator
TTGTATTGAACTTTGTTTAAATTCCACCTTTTTCAAATTTGGTGGTTCCACTTATAAACAGAAAAGTGGCTTAGCTATGGGTTCTCCCCTCTCACCTGCATCAGCCAATTTAGTTATGGAAAAACTCGAATGTCACTGTCTCAAAAATCTCCCTTTTTCAGTTCCATTTTTC
The DNA here is from genome assembly GCA_932195095.1 of Andricus curvator. Taxonomy (NCBI): domain Eukaryota; kingdom Metazoa; phylum Arthropoda; class Insecta; order Hymenoptera; family Cynipidae; genus Andricus; species Andricus curvator. The sequence continues at coordinate 173 of CAKNYM010032419.1, forward strand.
TTTCGTTATGTAGACGACATAATCACATCTGTCCCTAAAGATAAAATACATACACTCCTTGAAAATTTCAATTCTTGCCATCCTAATATTAAATTCACCATAGAAATTTAAGAAAATTCAAAAATTAGTTTTTTAGACACTCTTATTATTAGATGTGAATGTTTTGTAAAAATTGATTGGTATCAAAAGAAAACTTGGTCTGGTCGTTATCTAACTTTTAACTCTTTTCATCCTAATTGCCATAAAATTGGTTTAGTCACAGGTTTATTTGACAGAATTCTTAGAATTTCAAATCCAGAATTTAGAATTAAAAACATAAATTTAATCAAAGATACCTTAAAAGATAATGGTTTCCCAACCCACTTAATCAACAACTGTCTAAAGAAAGAAACTTTCCGATTATATAATACCGAATTTGTTTCTAAATCTAATAAAAATAAAGAAGTATCTTACGTTGATTTTACAGTTTGTCCATACATAAAAGGTTTATCGGAAAAAATTGAACAAGTTCTAAAGAAACAAAAGATCAAGATCATTTACAAACCAACCAATAGCTTGTCAAAATTTTTTAACAATCTCAAAGATCCACTTCCCAAAAACAAAATTTCCGGAGTTGTTTACAAATACAATTGTGCTGTCTGTCCGTTTTCCTATGTAGGTGAGACTGGCACACCTATAGAAACCCGTAGTCGTGAACATAGATATTCTATTTCCCATCCTGATAAAGTTGCTCATACTGCTCTTATTAAGCATTATATTGATACCGGCCATAACTTTGATTTGGATAATTTTGAAATTCTATCATTGGAGAACAATAGAGCTCGTAGAAAAATAGTTGAAAACTTTTTTATCAATAAAGTACCAAATACAGTTAATCGTAGATATCAAAACAATTTATTTCCCGAAGCTTACAAACCTCTTACAAAATTAAAATTTTAATTCTCATGTCGTTAAAGTTATAGTCTTCTTTATCGATCCATTCATCACTTTCTGTTTTCTTGTTTGAATTCTCGTAATTTCTTTCAGTTGCTCACCCACTCGTCTTCAGGTTCCAAGCGCGATGTCGGGCTTTCGCCGTTATTTATTTATATTTTATATTTGTTTTCTCTTAATGTTTTATTTATGTCAAATCATGTGTTTTGCTTTCTGTTGGATTTTTACTTTGACTTTATCTTCGATTTTTAACTTGTACCAGGTATGTTTGTTCCTCTGTGTTCCTTATTGACCTTCCGTTTTCTTCGCTGTTATCAATATTTATTGCTTGATATAGATTCAAAAATTGAGGGCCTCCTTTTATGAGACAACCCTTCTCTTTCTTTTACTTAAAATTTAAATTTCCATTAATTCTTTATTTTGTTTTATAATATTTTCTACATTATTTGTATGTTTTTTACAGACTTAATAAATGTTTTTTTCTACTGATGAGGGTCCAAAACAGTGACCGAAACGTTTCAAAAAGAATTATCAAATCCTTTATTCTGACCTTCATTACCATGACTTGCTTCACTATTATTATTACTATTTATTTTATTATTATATTATTATTATTATATATATATATATTATTTTTATTATATTATTTATTATTATTATTATTATTTATTATTATTATTATTTTTATTATATATTATTATATATATATTATTATTTATTTATTACTACTATTACTATTTAATACAAATAAAATGTCGAGACTAAACGTACAACACAACTTGGTTATTTATTTGTTAATTATCATTAATATTAACAAATTGTAGTAACATCAATTCATCAATTCTTATACAATAGTTGCTTCAATATTACAATTAAGCTTATCACAATAATGATTGAAGAAAAAATAACTTTTTTCTACGATCAAAAAGCAGATTGTGACATTTTGTTATAGAAATTGTTATGAAAAATCACATAACTTATTTTTTAATTAATTTTGTTGATTAATCATCGCAAGAAATGTCAATCCAACAATAACTGTAGAAAAAATAATTATCTTCCACGAGGAATCGGCCAGTTGGGACATTTGTTTACTAAAATTGTTATTAACGTTCTATATTATTTATTTTTGATAAAGGTCGAAGTATAAAAATGGCTGGCTTTGAAGACAAATGTGAATCACTTTTCATCAGAAAAATCAATTTAGCCATGAGAAAAACTCACTTATTGAAAACTTGTTTTCCAAAATCTTTATAAAGACAGAAAGGTTAAATTATGCCAATTTCTCGTTACAAATTATGACTCTTATGAAAAATTTTAGAAACTAGCATGAAACAAATAATTTTGTCTATGAGAACAAAAACATGAGTGATCATTTGTTTACAAAAATTGTTTATAATAATTAATATGAATATTATTAGAACTATGCCTGTTCAATGAGTGCAAGTGCGATCAATTCGGTTAATAGTGAGCTTCTTTCTGAATTTTTTCTTAAGATGAAAATTCACAAAGCTGAAATGGCCAATTTTGTCACTATATTTGTTTATATATTGTTGCTCTGTGAAAAAATTAACAAATTGCAGACCACAGTTCTCTTAAGAATTTAATGTTGAGCGTTTCTTTAAAAAAAAAAACTTTAAATCAGCCGATCACCTTAGAGTTCGGGGAGCTGAAAACGCTCACAATGAGTGGGCGAATCGACAGAAACATGCAGAGCTGCAACACATTTTGCAACAGTCTAAGCGAAATGAAGCTGCCTACCTCTCGAAAACTGGATATGAACGCAGAGCGCTTCCTCAGCTGCTGCATGACCAAGCCAAAGACGAAGAGAGGGAAGCGACATTAAGACCAACCGCGGAAAGCAGGCCCCCCTGAGAGATGATAGCGATTTCAGGTCAAGGAAGAACATTAACATCCAGGTTCCTCCTAAGCCCCAAGATCTAGCTGAAATGGACGCCTCCCTTCGTGAGGGTATATCGGAGGTGTCGGACCTCTGGACCATCAATTGTTTAGTTTATGGTGCAGCGAGAGCTTTGGCTGATTCAAATCGAAGGCTGAAACAGACGATGGATCAAAAGACCAAAAGACGCTTGCATCAACTGAACAAGGAGATTCGATGGGCAAGACAGAATGCGTCACGTGTTCAGTGTGTGATTGACTACATAACACCTGACAGGCCGTTCACGGAAAGGGTTCGAAAGTTCAACCAAGAACTGAGGATCTACCATCACAAACTGAACAAGTCAAAGCTGTTGACAATCAAGCAGCAAATTGCTGATAAAATACGGGTGTTATCTGCCGCTAGGAGGAGAATACAGAAGGGGGAGGGGTGGATCGGGGAGAATCAACAATTTCCCGCTGATCCATCGCACGTCTTCAGCGACCTCCCTGTTTCTGTCAAAAAATCCGCCCAAGATGGTATCAAGAATTATGGTGGAAGAAGTTCACTTTTACACACTAACATCTGGACCGCATCTTCACCTCATATTTAAAGTCGGAGAGGCCCATTCCGCAGTGGCTGGTGTTAGGACGCACTATACTCCTACTAAAGAAAGGTGACTTGTCCAACCCAGAGAACTACAGGCCAATAACTTGTTTGCACGCTGTATAAGATCTTTACATCTATCCTAAACGACAGGCTTTTTCGAGGAATTGGGCTTGTATGGAGAAAGACGTACGAACAACGTGGCTCGAAAAAAGGCGAAGCAGGCTGCCAAGAGAATTTGCTGATTAACTGGTGCGTCTGCAAAGACGCAGCACACACACCAGCGTGCCCTTTCGATAGCCTGGATTGACTACCAGAAAGCTTTCGATTCAACATCGCATAGACATTTTTGTATGTTTGAAAGCTTGAAAGTTCATTCAAACATAGTGAGATGCATAAAGAGATTGATGCCCGTTCAGACAACTAGATTTACTGTCTCATCTGGATATTATCGTGTGAAAACGAACAGCGTCACCTTCCAGAAGGGCGTTTTTCAGAGCGACACCATGATCCCTCTACTCATTTGTATCACACTACCTAGGCGAGCCTCACAGCCGCATTCAGGATATCACATCAGTCAACGACAGATTTGGTTTTCCAATCTGTCGGCGTTGAACAATGTAGCATTATTCTACTTTTTGATCATTGATCTTTAACAAGTATTCAATTTTTTATTTACATTAAATCTGATATAAAAGATTTTATTAACGACCACGATTAAGATTTCAACTCTAAGTAATTTAACGTTATAAAAAAAAGAATGCCAACGGCGATACCACGCTGAAAACACCAGTTCTCGTAAGATCACTGAAGTTAAGCATTGTTGGGCGCGGCTAGTACTTGGATGGGTGACCGCTCAGGAATACTGCGTGCTGTTGGCCCGTCGTGGGTGTGGTGGGCCCACATTGGTAGTAAATATCCACCTAGAAACACTACCCGAATCGCGTAGTGAGGCAATGAACTTTCCGAGTTCGAACTGCTAATCAATGTATGTATGTATGTATGTGTGTATGTAAAAAATATGTGGGATCACAAAAGCGAAAGGGGATTTTTGAAGATTTCTCTCTGATCTGATTTAGCTTTTTATTCACTATTTCGGATTCTCAATACTGGTTACCACAAACCTTACTGGTTTTAATTTTCTTCAACATTGTGAATGTCCAGGACTGTTTTTGTATTATTGATTTTATTTCGCGAGTTATGGAATGTGAATCATTTAGATTTGTAATGCCAGATAATTCATTTAATGAGTTCCCATATTTAGAACGGGTTAAAAATCCAATTGAATTTCAATTCTTACAAATCATAATTGCACTTAATTTATTCTTTTTAACGAGTTGGAAACTGTAATGATTACCAGACAGCATTAATTATGAGACACATAGATACTTTTCAATGTCTCCTGGTGAAGTTTCAATATCCCATTCATGAATAGGCTGCACACCTTTTGTTTGAGTAGATTTGTTCGTAAGCATAAATGGCTTTATTTTGTTTTTATTGATAATATTTTTTCCCCTTAAATATAGGAAATTAGCTTCAATTAATTCATGATTTATAATTTCGGGCTTCCTAAGGTTAGGAGTCAAATTTTACAATTTTGTATATATTATTAAATTGCTCTTCATTTCTCTTATAGAGTAGAGCTTTTCAATTACGCCAATGACATCTATGCTGTCCAGAATTGCAGTCGAATTTCCGTTGAGTGTGGGTATATTATCATTAAAATTTTTGGAAATATATGCTTCCCAGAGCCAATTATTCTATTTTTGTTTCTTCTAATTGTTGATCCATTGTTGAACCATCTTGAATAGCACATTGATTTATTCCTTTAATATTTATTTCTTCGAGCTGAGGAAGAAAGTTTGCATCCTCATTGTTTTTCTCTTAACTGTTTGCAAAGACTCTTGGTTTTGAAGAAATGCTTCCTTTGATGAATGAAATTGTTTTAGAAATAGTGGCAACGCTGCCATATTTTGTAGACTCGTGCCCAAAAGTACTGACGACAGACATTCCAACTCTCTCTCTATTTCATTACAAAATATTAAATTTTGAGAAGATAAATAAGAAGTGTTCTCATTTTGACTACGGGCGTCACCCGATTTTTTCATATTTTTTTCATCAGAACTAAATTCCACATGAGGGCTTTTTTCTATTATTTTATCAATATTTGCATGATTTGTTTCTCTTTTTCTGTTTTTGTCTCTTTTTGAACTTGAGTGATATTTATTGTTTTGTTTTCTAAATGCCTCGAGCCTGGTGCCCCATCTGTTGTAATTGTCAAATCTTTTTCAGACCCGAGGCTTACAAGTTTCCCTGGTCCTCGCGACTACAAAATAATTCATCATTTTCACAGTATTGTTCCAGACTACGTGTTTGCTTTTTTCCATAATTATTGCCCCATGTTTCGTTTTGTCGATCGTTTCGACTTACATTGTTTTTATCCTTTCTCACCCCATATTGTCCGTTTGTAGGACTTACATTTCCTGAATTATTATTTGCTCGATTATAAACATCATTTTCTACCATGTCATTGGAAGGTCTTGAATTATTATTATTTTGCGCTGGCGAGTTTGAGAAATTGCGACCATTAGACCATTGATTACGATTCTGTTTATAATTACGAGGCCGATCAGCGAATGCATCATAACCTGATTCTCGATTATCTATTCTTCTACTTTGACGATTTTCATACCCGTGACTCTGGTAACCGCGACCTCTATCATCAAAATAATATCGGTCTTGTTTATTGTCAAAACCTTGATTTCGTCCATCATAATTACCCCGATTATGATATCCTTGATATCGATCGCCTCGTCGATCCTGACTATCGTAACCGCGCCCATAATTGTTATCTGATTGATTTTGATAATGTCGATCGTTTTGCCTATAGTAGTCACGGGGTGATTTATTTTCAAAATTACCTCTTCGATTTTCGCTCTCGTAATTATTTTGGTATCCACGTGAGTTACCTTGCTTATGATAACGATCATTTTCTCTAAAATGATATCTGCCATCCCGACGATTATTATAATTTTTTTCATAATTATTTTCATCATAGACCGAGCTATCAGGTGGTGAATATTGTTCCTTGTAATGAAGTGGGCCGGCTTGGTCTAATGCTTCCAGAAACTCTATAAACTCTTCGCATGTTTTTATATTTCGAATGATAAATGCGGCCCAGACCTCCTCTGTGAAGTGTCGCGATAGACATCCTATCATTTCACATTCAGAGGGTGGTGGAATTATGTCCCTTGCATTATTGATCATTTTCATCGCATATTCGGTTCTCGTGAGCTTTGTTTGATAATAATAACCATATTGCAGGCCCTTCCCGCTTTAAATATAATATCATCGTTCTAAAACCTTTTTATAAATTTTGCTTTAAATGATATTAGATCATCACTCATGTGCTCACGTACCATATTCCACCACTCTCTTGCCATACCTGTCAAACATGATTTTATAACATAATGAAAATCGTATGCCCTAACATCCATGACTCTTGCTTATTGTTCAAAATCATTTAAAAACATCATAGGACGCTCGCGGTCTGTCCCAGAGAATTTTGAAATAGGATAATTTTTGAGCCACGGAATTTTTATGTTTGTCGATCCTACATTTCGATCTGCACGCTTTTCCAATGTAAACTGTTGTTCTTCTAAGTCCTGTAGACCCTTTCTGTTTTGCATATTAGCTACTACGAAATCCGCTTGATCCACATGTATTACTTCCGTAGCTTTTGTTAGTACATCGACTTTTTTTTCAACATCGATAATATTTTCTTCTAAGTATTTTCCATGTGCTTCGCACCTTTCTCTCTGGTCGTCTACACGACTATGTATCAATTTTTTTGTTAGCGTTATCGCAAAAGAATCAGCCCTATTGCCTAATTCCGTAAGTGCTTTCTGACCTTTCGCATAATTTTTTTGCATTGACGCAACGATTTCATTATTGCTATTAAACGTCTTAAAAACGTCTTCTCCTAATTTTTTTATTTTATCTAAAATATTAGCTACCTCTTCATCATTGGAATTCAATTCCCTGTTTTTTTGCGCTGACTCCTACATTTCTCTCATTTATTTTATTTTCGTTCGCGCCATTTAAATCTAACAACGGATCAGTCGGATTATTACTATGGTTGGCGTTCGATCCACCAGGATTTTCGGTTCGATCTTGGTTCGAACTATGCTCACTATTAATTTGTGAATCTTCGAAATTAGATTCATCGGTTGATTCATTGAGCGATATTTTTTCGCTATTTTCCCAATTGGATTTTGATAGTTTGATTTTCCTACTTTCCCTTTTTTGAGGATTTTCCTCGCCATTTTCCGTGTCTGACATTTTTTTACAAGAAAGTCGTAACTACCGGATTACTAAAAAGAATTTTATTCATTTATCCCTGAAGCAAAATATTCATTTATTTCAAAAACTTCACGTTAAATTAAATAATTGCTTTGAAATAGATAGCTTTCTTATCGCTTAAGTAGAGGCATAAATTTGTCAATTTAGATTTGTCTCATTTGTATTATAAATTTGACTCTCGATTTATTCGATTTACTAATCCATTGAAGAAAGTTAATGACTTCTGTTCAAGTCACAATGAAATCAATTAACTTTATATCTCTCTATTATGGTTTTACGACCTTACTGCGGTCGAGTACTATTATGTATGTGTATCACGCTTCAAAGGACAGCGTGAGGTTCGGCTGACGCGAGGCACTTGTTTCCTAATTATGTTATTGCTCGAAACTCTAAGCATACAATCAATGAGAATTTCACAAATCTCCCTTCTTTCACAAACTTTTGGGTCGCACCAGGGGTACCAGTTGTAGCATTATTCTGCTTTTTGATCATTGATCTTTAACAAGTATTCAATTTTTTATTTACTTCAGCTAGATTGATTCTAAATTCAACTGTATCGCTAAATCTTAGTTATAGAAGCATGTCTATAGCCGTTGATTTTTCGACGGATTTAATTTTCTCCGTTCAGGAAATTGGTCCCGAATTTATACATCGGCACCAATCCTGAAGGAGCATTAAACCTGAAATAGAAGATTTTATTAACGACCATGATTAAGATTTCAACTCTAAGTAATTTAACGTTATAAAAAAAAGAATGTGGGATCACAAAAGGGAAAGGGGATTTTTGAAGATTTCTCTCTGATCTGATTTAGCTTTTTATTCACTATTTCGGATTCTCAATATTGGTTATCGCAAACCTTACTGATTTTCATTTTCTTTAACAGTGTGAATGTCCAGGATTGTTTTTGTATTATTGATTTTATTTCGCGAGTTATGGAATGTGAATCATTTAGATTTGTAGTGCCAGATAATTCACTGAAAGAGTTCCCATATTTAAAACGGGTTAAAAATCCAATTGAGTTTCAATTCTTACAAATCATAATTGCACTTAATTTATTCTTTTTAACGAGTTGGAAACTGTAATGATTACCAGAAAGCATTAATTATGAGACACATAGAAAAAGATTGTTGAGTACCCATATTTAAAACGGGTTAAAGAAAAATCGTTTTCTTACAATTATCAAAAATTGTCTGGTCTTCAATTAACTAGTTTTCACTAAAACAAAATGATAACATTAATATTATGTTAGCGTTCCAAGGGGTTGATTGTTAATTTCCCATACTTAAAACGGGTTAAAAAAGAATCAACTCCTCACGGCCTACATAATTTATGTTATTAAATTTTTCTGATATTAAAATTTTTTATATAAATATCTAACCATTAACTTGCTTGATCTTTTGAAACACTTGGGTCCTCCTGGACAATTCCTGAAGAATCAAATTAAGAATTAGCTTCGCACGGAGATCCCGACCTGTCGCCGAATTGGAGCTGGTAGCAAAGTGCAAGGAGCCCGCCCTGGCAAAAGCACCTGTCGTTATCGGTATCGAGCGCAGAGTGATCTTCTTCGATCCGTCCTCGTATCGAGTTGGTCTCTGCATTCATCAGACCCGTTCATCCCCTCTTTTTCATTAATGAATGCGCACACAATTATCAATTTTTCTTCAATTCGCACTCGTTTCAAGTAATAGCTACATTCCTAAGATACATATGTATCACCCTTTCGTTTGGGCACTTCTGAGAGGTCATTCAGTAGCGTATTATAAATGTTTTTCTCCCATTTTGAACGGATATTATTACTTTTAAATTCTCAAATATTCTGAACTGCTTCTATGGTATCTGTGACTAGCATGTTTGCCGTCTACTCTACTCGGTTAGGGTAGTTCCATGGGCGAAGCACGAGCTTGTGACCCTCGATATTGCCACGCGTAAGATTATGCATATCCAAAAGAGCTTGCATATCAATTTGTCCGTTCCGTGATTATACATGCCACGTCGTCAATGTGTCGTCAACTTCTGAATCTGCAATGTCTTTATAACTGAATTGTTCTGGGTACTGCTTCCATCGTTGCAAATGAAAGAGATCCTTTCGTAGAAATGTTTGATTGCTAATAATCTGACCAAAATCTGCATAAAATTTAAATGAAAAAACTAAAATATTGTATCTCAAATAGGTTTCGAGTTACGATCATTTGAAGAAACCCGTTTTTTTGTTGATTTTTTGCAAAAATCACAACTTTTCATAAATAAGTTATAATCTCTCAATGTTGAAAATTTTCGGCATATTTTTTAGGGGTAAATCACATAGCCTACGTTTTTTCAAAATAAGTCGTTTTATGTTGAATGTAGAAAAGCGGGGTTTGCTTCAACTGACCTTCGCTCGGAACACTTTCTGACTATTTTTTTTTAGTTTTACCCAGAATTTTGTATACTTGAATTTTATTAACCCTTATTAAAGCTAAAATCGTGAGGTTAAAACGCAATCCAGACCTATCAGGCCCGTTGAAATTCAAACCCCTTTTTCCAGTAAGCGTATAGAAAAAGAGAAGATGTTTGATCATTTTTATTTATAATTACAAGCTTTTCGGGTAATACAATGATATTTCTGTTTGAATTCACATTTATGATACACATGCGGATATCGCTATCAAAATGTTTCATACAACCGCTTGTTTCGTCAAATTCATCAATTCATGAAAAGTTCACTTCTAAAAAATGCTTTAAAAATGCTAGTTTTTAAATGTTCTAGAATGTTGTGGAATTTTCTAGAATTTTTTAATGTTTCGGTAGTTTCTTGAAAACACTGTGAATTCTGCAATGTTTTGGAATACGCTATAATTTTTTAGATATGCTTCATAGGTGTAAGTGACAGAATGGACTTTCATAAATTCGTGAATTGACTTGTGAAATTATATTATACTGAAAGTTTACCTGCAAAGATCCAAGATTGCTACGTTCAAATTTAGCATATGGAGTAGCTCCATCACAATCCCACAATTGTAAAGAAAAGGTATGCGTTGTGCACCACAAATTTTCATTATTCAGCCAACCCAATCTGTCCTTAATACAATGAAATTGACAACTTGTATGAAACTAAATGACGAAAAAATGAGATAATAATTCTTTACAAAAGTAATTTTCCACAACTTACCACTGATGACTCTGTATTTAGAGAGTAAGTTAGCGCTGTATCCTCTGATGATTGTGTTAAATCAAATACATTAATGAGACCATCTGTGCTACCCGAAGCCAAAACGTCTCGTTTGTTAGAATGAAATGATAAGCAAGTCACATCGTCCATATGCGACTCCCAATAACCTCCTAACAGATTGTTTTTACTACCTGTTTTTGAATTACTGTATCTTATGTCCCAGAAAAGAATGAACGCATCTCCTCCTATGTGTTCGGTGCCGCCTGCTACAAGCCTTTCGTCGCAACTGATGTCAAAGCTAGCTAAGGGTTTAGGCTTTCCGTCTTCTGAAATATCTGAAGAAAACGAATAAATGTTCTCAAACATTATAGTTTCAATAAAAAATAATTTAAAAAATAAGAAATTACTTTCGAAATATTTCATTGCTCAATTAAGATAAAAAAGTTTGAATAACAAAAGTCAATCAATTCAAAATATATAAATAAAATATCAAAATATTAAATTGTGAACTATTTCCCATAATAGCATGAAAGCTATTAAAAATTATGCATCTAAGAAGCCCAAGGAGAAGGTAAAATATCAAATAATATTATACATTTTTACAGTTTCTGAGTTCATTTTAAATTTTAATTCCCGTATAATTTCGGTACTTTTATTCCAGGACACAGCCAAAGACTAAAGATAATACCAAATTGGCCAGGAATTGAGTATGTTCTACTTTATTTAATATTTAGTTTTTTAATCAGAAATAGGACCGAATTTGTTTATTTTTGATGCTAAAAACTAATGTGAAAAGAAATTAAAATTCAGATATTCCGTTATTGAGATACGATACAAAATCTGCACCCCTGCCTCTGAATGGGTCAAAGGACAGTAACGCAATAGACTATTTGCTTCAAACCCCTCAAAACTGCTTACACTAGGGTTTTTTTCATCGCTGGTATCAAATATGAAGTCAGATTATGCGTCTGCGAAGACGCAGCATCCTATCAGCGCTGCCTATCGATGGCCTGGATTTACTACCGGAAGGCTTTCGATTCAACTTCCCATAGACTTATCATCTGTCTGTTGAAAAGCTTAAAAGTTCATCAATACACCGTGAGGTGCACAGAGACATTGATGCCGCTGTAAAAACCCAGATTTACTATCTCATCTGAAAAACATTGTGTGACAACTAACAACGTCACCGTCCAGAGAGACGTCTTTCAAGGCGACACCATGAGCCCTCTCCTCTTCTGCCTCACATTATTACCATTATCTCTCGTACTTCGTCATTCCCAAAGGTACTTCTGCATTAAACCCGGATATCGAAAGCATAAGGTCACTCATGTATTTTGTATGGATTATCGCAAGATCTATGCTAGAAATAAAGAGCAACTAGATCTAGCTCTAGGGATTGTCGAGGAGTACACTCGGGAGATTGGAATGGAATTTGGGTTAGCAAACTGCGCCAAAGTTAATTTGAAATAACGAAAACTTAATTTCTTTCCCGAAGACCCTGAGCACGTCGACAGAAGCGCTATACGATACCTTAGCGCTAGAGACCTCTACATACCTGGGCGTGACACAGAGCAGCATTCAGGACGTAACATCTATAAAGGATGCTCTCCGATGCAGATACAAACTTCTTATCCGACATATTTGGTCCTCTAAACTGTCTGGGAGGAACAAAGTATCTGCAACGAACATGCTTGCCGTCCCGGTAGTACTGTATTCATTTGGAGTGGCTCCATGGACGAAGCACGAGCTCAGATCCCTCGATATCGATTCACGAAAGGTTATGCATATAAACAAAAGCATGCACCTTAATTCGTCTATTCCGCGACTTTACATCTCACGCCGTCGAAGTGTTCACGGAATATTGAGTCTTGAATGTCTTCGCAACAGGATTATTCTGGTTACAGCACATATAGTCGCAAATGGACGAGACCATCTTCTTAAAATGGTACCTGCTTCGGAGAGTCTCCTTCACTGATGTTATGTCCTGAATGCGGCTTTGAGGCACGCCCCGGTGTGTATTGGTCTCTTCAGTGTCAAGATGTCTAATAAGGTCTCTCCAGTGTCAAGATGTCTAATAACACTTATATCCATAAGCTCCTCGGGAACCGAAGTAATCTTTTATTTCTTCAGATTAATCTTGGCACATTTGTCCCATCCAAAGTCCATGAAAATCTCTCCTGTGTACCCCTTGACGATATTTGAAGCAAGCTGAAGTTTGCTTGCACCAGAAGCATAGATCTTCAGATCATCCATGTAAAATACATGAGTGACCTTATGGTCGCGATGATTAGTGACACCGCAGAGGTATCCAGGAGAATCGCCTAGTGCGAGAGATAGAGGCAGAAGTGTGATGGAAAAGAACAGAGGGCTCTTGGTGTCGCCCTGAAAGACGTCCCTCTAGAAGGTGACGTTATTCGTCGTCACACGATAATCTCCAGATGAGATAGTAAATCTAGTTTTCTAAAGGGGCACCAATCTCTCTATGCATCTCACTATGTATGTGTTGATGAACCTTCAAGCTTTCCAACAGAGATATGATAAGTCTATCAGGCGTTGAATCGGAAGCTTTCCAGTAGTCAATCCAGGCCATCGACAGGGTGCACTGATGAGCTGCTGCGTCTTTGCCGACGCACCTGTCAATTAGCAGGTTCTCTTGGCAGCCTGCTACACCTTTTTTCCAGCCACGATGTTCATACATCTCTCTCACACAGGCGCTGACTTGCATGTTGGTGGCGGAAGTGAGTACGTGTTTAGTGACAGGTGGTGAGAGAATTTTACGGAATTTGTGTGGAAGGTGTGAGTGGAGTGTCAGGGTGGAAGCCGAGGAGGTGAGTAGGGTTGTGTGGGGTGAATTGGGGAGATAAAAAGTGAGTTTCAGCGTGGATGTGAGGTGGGATTTAGTTGGATAGGGAAAGTGAGGTTAGGTTGGCAAGTAATCGGGGGAGTTCGTGGTCAGAAGTCTTGGATGCTAAGGGAGAGAAAGGGGTGTCTGCAGAGACATCTGTCGGTTGCGAAACGTACTGCATGAATAGGTCCCAGTTACCGGCGGCAGAGCGGGAGGTGGGCAGCGAGAGTACTGGCAGTGCTGGTAGTGAAACTGACGGGGAGGGAATTTTCCAAAAGCCACGACGGCCAACAACGCGTCGCCCGGTGTCGAGCGGTGCGTCGGGAAGAGGGAGAAAGCGGGACGGTGGCAACGAAGGAAGCGAGAAGTTAAGGGAGAGAGCGTCGAGCGCAAGTGACGGGGAGGATCTCTTGAAAAGGCAGAGAGACAGCCAAGAGAGTCCGGAGAAAAGCGAGGTCGAGAGCCCGTTTAAAAAAAGCGGGATAACACCTAGGTCACCCCCCCCCCCCCCAATGGAGGGAATGTTGGAAAAGGAGGCTCTGGGGATGTTGTTAGGCGAGATCAGGGGGCTGAGGGAGGACGTAAGGGTGACCAAGGAGCAGATGGAAGGCATGAGGGAGGACTTGAGAATCAGAGATGAGAAATGGGAAAAGGAGGTGAAAGAGCTGAGAGAGAGAGAGAGAGAGAGAGAGAGAGAGAGAGTAGATGGGTTAGAGAGGGAACGAAAAGAAAAAGTTAAAATAAAACAGATGGAAGAGGAGATTAGGGTGTGGAAAGAAAGGACGGAAAAAAGGCTTGAGAAGGTGGAGGGCAGGACGGAAATGGAAATAGGAGACGGGGGTATTGGGGCGAGATTAAAGGTACTTGGGAGTTGAGAATGGAGAGAAAGGAGAAGGCAGACAAGAAAAATAATATTGTGATAAGAGGGTTGAAGATGAAGAGCGGGGAAGAAAGGTAGGGCGTGGAAGCGCTGCTACAGAGCATAGGGTGGAATAAAGGCACGGTAGGGAAAGTTAAGTTGGAGGGGAGAAAGGAGAAAGAAGTGGTGGTTGTGGAGTTGGAGAGCTGGGAAGAAAAGTTGGGGGTAATGCGGAATAAAAATAGGATAAAGGATAAGGAAGTTTTCATCGATCACGATTTGACGAGAAAGGAAAGGGATGTACAGAGAATGCTGTACGACAGGGCTAGGAGGGAGAGGAGTGAAGGGAGATCGGCGAAGGTAGGATATCGGAAAATAAAAATAGACGAGCAAATGTGGGTGTGGGACGAGGAGAAAGAGGTGTTGAAGGAAGTGCAGGGGAATTTGTTTCGTAGGAAGTAGGGGGTGGGGCTAATGCAGGGTAGAAGAGTTGTGAAGGTGCTTTACTGGAACGTAGCAGGGGTAAAGAAGAAGGATGAGGAGTTCTGGAGGTATATCCAGGAATTTGATGTGGTAGGACTGGTAGAGACGTGGGTGGAAAGAAAGGAATGGGATAGAATAGAGCCAAAGCTGCCAAGGGGGTATAGGTGGAGACTCCAGGAGGCGGTCAGAGTGAAGAAGAAAGGAAAGGCTAGTGGGGGAATTATAACGGGGGTTAGAGATGGATTAGAGGAAGAAGCTCACGGAGAGGAAGAGGGGGAGGGAGTGCAAATAAGGAATGTGAAGATAGGAGGGGTAAGCAGTAAGTTTGTGACAGTGTACAATAAGTATGGGATGGAAAGAATTAAAGAAAGGGTGGAAGACCTGTTAGGTGAAAGAGAGGAGGGTATGGTGGTACTGGGTGGGGAGTTTAACACGAGGATGGGGAGGGAAGCGGGCCTTTACAGGGAAGGGGAGAGCTTCGAAAGGAATTCGAAGGATAGGTTAATAAATAAGGAGGGGGAGATTCTAAGGGACTGGATGGAGGATAGAGGCTGGGCGGTGGCAAATGGTATGGCAACTGGGGACGAAGAGGGAGAATACACATACGTAGGTAAGGTGGGGGTATCTGTAATAGATTATGTAGTTATGAATATGCACGGGTGGGAGCATGGCTGTTTAGTACACAAGAGGTTATGGAGAGGCTGAAGGAGGTAGTGAAGAAAGTATGGAGGGGGGAGGGATTACCACGAGGGTGGAGAGAAGGGTTAATAGTACCTCTGCATAAGAAAGGAGATAGGGATAGGCAGGAAAATTATAGAGGAATTACGCTAATGAATACGGCATATAAAGTATACGCGATGGTGGTGGCGGAGAGGCTGCGGAAGGATGTCGAGGGGAAAGGAATATTGCCGGAGACGCAGGCGGGCTTTAGGGCAGGTAGGAGTACTATCGACAATATCTACGTTCTGCGGCACATTGTGGATAGAGAATTAGCGAAGAAGGGGTCGAGAGTGTACGCGTTTTTTGTGGATCTAAAAGGCGCGTTTCCGTCGGTGGATAGGGGGAGGTTGTGGGAGGCGATGGAGGATAGGGGAGTGGAGAGAGGCCTGATCGAGAGGGTAAGGGAGATATATGAAGAGACCAAAGATAAGGTTAGAGGAGGACAGGGGATTTCGGAGGGATTCTGGATGGATAGGGGATTAAGACAAGGGTGTCCGCTTAGCCCAACGCTTTTTGCGATTTTGATTGCGGATATGGAAAGTAAGCTGGAGGCCGGAGTAGTAGGAGGAGTCAGGATAGGAGGGGTTAGAATTTGGTCGCTAGCGTATGCAGAGGACATAGTGTTGGTGGCAAAAAGCGAGGAGGCTTTAAAGGAAATGATGAAGAGGTTGAGAAGATACCTGGATAAGAACAGGTTAGAACTGAATGCGGAAAAGTCCAAGGTTATGGTTTTCAGAAAAGGAGGTGGAAGGGGTAAGGAAGGGGAGTGGAAATGGAAGGGAAAGGCGGTGCAGGAGGTGAAAGAGTTTGTGTACCTGGGCTTCTTGTTTCGGAGGAATGGCGGAGTTGATGGTCACATAAAAGAGAGTGAGGAGGGCAAATGTGGTGATGAGGCAGGTGTGGGGGTTGGGAAAGAAGTTATTCGCAGATGATTTTGGAATAAGAGAGAGACAAGGTTTAATGGGAACTATGTGTGGATTATGCCAAGGGCGAGAGCGCAATATTTGTGTGAGAAAGGAGAGAAAGGAAGTCAGGAGCTTATAGCGAGGATGAGATGTGCGTGCATGGAGGGTTATAATAGGTTCTGGCTCGCTAGGAAAAAGAGGATGTGTGAACTATGTGGGAAGGGGGAGGCAAGAGTGGAGCATTGGTTGGAGGAGTGCGTAGAGGTGGAAAGGAGTGGGATAAGCATGGAGGTACTGATGCATGAAAGGGGGGACAAAAGGGCAGTAGCATGGGTGAAGGGAGTCTTGGGTAAGATGGAGAAGAAGAGAAGGAAGGAGGAAGAGGAATGGAGAAGGAAAGATTGTAAATAGAGGAGGAAGTAAATATAAGTAAATGTAAATATTGTAAATAGTAGATAAGTATTAGGGATTAGCCGCGGAGGCAGAGTTTAGCCATGCGAGGCAAAGCAAGAAAGTAGGGACATGCGTGCGAGGCGAGGCGAAGCGAGGAAGGCAATGCGATAAGAGCGAGCGGCGTTAGAGATAAGGTGTGGAAGGATGTTAGTTTTAAGGGTTAGTTTTAAGAAAATTCTGTAAAAGAAGTGTAAGCAAGTCAATTTTTTAAGGCCAGCAGGCTAAAAAATAAACGTTTATCTCTCACACAGGCTCGAATCTTCGAAAAATCCTGTCATTTCGGATAGCTGCAAAGATCTTATACCGCGTGTTCAGATAAGTTACTGGCCTGTAGCTCTCTTGGTTGGACAAGTCGCCTTCCTTCGGTAGAAATACAGAGCGTCCTAACACCTGTTGCTGTGGAATCGGCGTCTCCGACTTTAAACATGAGGTGAATCTGCGGGCCAGATGTTGGTGTGTAGAAGTAAAGTTCTTCTACCAGAAGTTCTTGATACCATCTGGCCATGCAGCAGGAAAGTGCTTGGTGCCGCTAAGTGCTTTTTTCGCCTCTTTGGTATTGTTTGATAGACATTACTCCTCAGATGTTATGAGGTTGTCGCAAAGCTCCTTAAATTGGAAGACATTATTAGTGTTTTCTTTCGAATCCAGTGTTTTCAGGATCATGTATTTCTCTCTCTAAAAAGTCTCTACCTCGTCGACGTGATACTACATCCTCTGTTCGTGGGCGAACTTTCGGACGCTTTACGTAAACGGCCTACCAGATGTTATGTAGTCAATCTCAGTACCATTCAACTTCCAGCATGGTTCTTTACGCATCAGCTTCAGGGTTTTACCTTCAGGAACATCCCTGGACAATTGCCCGGGATAACTTTTGAAGTATCGTAACCGTATTAGGCGATTTGATTTTTGAAAAATTAAAGTCCCTGTACCACTCTCTCTCTGTCTCTCTCTCCCTCCCTCTCTCTGTCTAGTCCTAACAAGGGCCGTTGTGGAAGCTGGAGACCTTCCTTGGCGAAGCAGTTCCAGGGCAAGGAAAGAACACCATGTGGCGTCGACACTCTGAGGCAGACGTATTTCGAGAAGGAGAGGGCAGATGACAGAATCGTTCTTGAGACACATCTGCAAACTTATTTTTTACGCACAACTCTGACACCGACGAAGTATTCACACATTGCCCAATTTTGAGCGTGAGAACACGCGTTAGTCGTAATTAGCTACAGGCAAGGTAATTTTCACATTGAGAATAAAACTTGCAATAAAAGCAAATAAAAGAAGAAAATTAAACTCTTTTTGGGTAAAGAAATATTGAGCTCGTTTTTCGCCGATTTCACTTGCAAATGTAACAACTTTCTAAACGCAGAAATTTATAAATTTACCAAGTTCGATATTCGAGATTTCTAACCTTGTGACTTTGCGGAAATTTATTTCTAAACGCTCAATTCGTCAAATTGACAAAAACTAATTTACAAATTATATATTTATAGTTGGGAAGTTGAGAAATAATTCATATCGACTATTGCCTTTCCAAATTTATTATTTATACATTCCAAATTAGTCAAGGTGCCAAAAACTAATTTACAGTGAAGTAAAATTGCTAATTTGTATAAAGCTGCGTCTCTTCGTTCAAAAAAAAAAAAAAGCAGCTGGAAATTCCACTTCGAAAATAATGAAATTAAACTTTTTTCAAAATTACGATTTGAAATCCTAATAGCGTATTTATAGTGCACAACACCTTCCTGGTTGAAAAAGACAGCATTGTCTTGATGTTGCTCCAACTCTAGCGCGCTTCCTTCGCTTTCGGGGATCCAGGTGTCTTGTACTGCGAAGATTGGGCCTTTATCTCGGGGTCATAGCCAGAAACCCATAACTTATCCCCAGTAATGACCTTTTCGAAAATTTCCGGTTTGTTCTTGATCGATTCCAAATTGTCCTGGACGACTTCCACTCACTAATTGTTTTGGTCTTCCGTCAACAGCCGTGAAACGAATTTTTCAGCCATGCGGCTCATACCAAAATCTTGGCTCAACATTTCCGAAACAATAGTTTTTAAAATCACGAGGTCTTCCTCTATCTACCTCACTGTTAAACGACGATTTCCATAAATTAACACTCGCACTTGTTCCACATTTTGAGGTGTCATGACAGTTTCGGGCCTGCCAAAGCGAGGGTCACTTTCCAGTAAAGTGTGCCCACTTTTAAATCGCCTAAAACACTCTACAATTTGAGTATCCCTCATAGACTCATCACCATACACTTTCCGAATCATAACAGTGGTTTCCGAACATGAATGGCCAAGTTTTTGGCAAAATTTAATGCACACTCTTTGTTTGGTGCGCTCAGTCATCCTGAAATGCGACGCGTACGTGGTTAGACGTTTACGCGTCAAATAAAAGCTTGCAAGAAAAACTAAAATATGTTTTTATGTTGATTTTTTGCAAAAAATCACTACTTTTTAGAAATTACTCTGTACCATTGGATCCATCAATTTAATAAAAAAAAAGTGTTGCACAGATCAGTGAAAGTAGATTCAATTTGCCCTAATTTCCAAAAAGACCAATGTCCTACTTCCAACAGGACATAAGTTACAATCTCTCAAATGAGACAATTTTCGGCATATTTTTAGGGGTAAATCACATAACTTCGGAATTTTCAAAAAAAAGTCATTTGAGGTTGAATTTAGAAAAGCCGGTTTCTTCAAATGACCTCTACTTGAATTTTATTAAGTACACATTCTCAGACGCTCATAATGCGACAAAACTCGTTATAAGGCAACTGGCCCATACCTCTTGGATGAGAACGAGATTTGTCCTTAACTGGAAATCAGAAAGTATCAGTATGATTCGCGGGATTTCCTGTTGAGCTCTGATTACTGAGAAAATGGAATATACGCGTATCGACTTTTACAGTCTGTATTCAGCGCTAAATGTAGTTCTAACCTTAGGTGGCTCATTATTATTGACGTCGTTACCGCATTCGGCTGTAACTTGGGCTTGTTAGAAGAAGAATTTTATTAACTTTCGTACTGTAGTGGGGAAAATGTTTGCAATTTAATATTATAAAAACTGAAGCACTGGAGCAACTGCTGGAAACAGGCATACACATAATTTCCCAAGATACAGTACATTTAAGGCCCGTAATCTACACTATAAGCCGCAGACATGAAATTCTAAATTATATGAAAATGTATCTTACAAAAAAGCTGTACAGACATAATTACCTTTAAATTCCATTCCAATTTTACCCTTTGCCCGCAAATCAATCGCTGTAATGTGACCATCCATGGTAGCAGTATAAATAATGTTCCGAGAAGTAGGACTGAATTTAATGCCCACAATTGGTGCGTTATTATGTGTCAGCGTTACTGTTCTGCTAAGAGATTCAGCATTCAATGAGTATACAGCACATGAATGATCTGAAAGGGCGGCAGCGATGCGAAAATCTGGATCGCTGCAATAAACAGTAACGTTCAAATTTAAGTGACTGGTTTGTAAATGATTTTAAATATATATGCAACAAATTCGGTTCGATTTTAAGCCGACTTTGGACGCTAACTTTGGACTTTGTATTTTATAAGAATTAAAGTTTGCACAGAATTTCAAGTATTTTAAATATTTCACGATTTTTGAAAGGAAATGAAGGCATTTCTGGGTATTGCAGATTTTACAGATTTCAAGAGTGGTTAATCCCTCGAGTCTGTAATATACTTATTATAATTACATCCCAAATATTTTTTTTTGTACATGAATACCGTTACGGTTATTTTTTTACGTATCTAAATTCAACTTATTTATATCATTTGAGAATTAAAGTGCTTCTGGGGCAGCGACTGAGATCGGTGGTCGTGTTCTGGGGACAGTTGCCGGGTTGCCGCAGATTATGTGTGGTCAGGGAGGTCCAGGGCAGTCCTGAGTCATCGTTTTTGTCGGTTTGGGCGAAACCGCGAAAGCCCTGGGAGAACCATGGGTAACGCACTCTGGTCTTTTTTCTGTGGCTCTAATCGGAAGGACGGGGTGGAGGAGCTCAGGTAGACGGCCCATGGCGGTAACTGGCTGACTTGCTCTCGCGGACCGTAGTTTTGGGGGGTTCGCTTTGGCGGCGCTGCTCCACTTTCCGCGCAGGCGAGTGGGGGCGTTTATAGAGTCATGCTTACAGGCTCGTCCTCTCCAGCAAGAAGTATACAAACGAGGGTTGAACAGTGAAATGTCGCACGTGCGCTTTTAGTCACATGAAAGAATTCAAATTTGTTACAAGGATGCGCAACTTAGAATTCTTAGTCTTCTGATAGCTGAGCTGAGGGTACCCAGTCAACGAAAGAAAGAAGAATGTTAGATGTTGAATGAGTATAATTTACACACTGGAACCTGGACTAATGGATAAATGTTGTTAACAATCATCCCGCCAAATGGCTTCAATAATACAGTTTCAGTCATTCGGACGATTACAGTTACCAATTATCCCGTCGGATGGCGTTAGTTGTGCTGTTTGAGCCCGAATATCATTTCGCTCAAACGTAAGAGAGTAGAAAGACATACCATGAGCAAAAAAAAGTACGATAACAAAGTCTTTGCCGCTTTCAAGAAAATACTCACTTTGTCCACTGATAACATGAAAAAAGCAAAAGTTTGTATGCATATGTTAAGAAAAATAATTTTCGTAATTGTTTGGTATTTTCCTTAAGTTCAGGGCAAATATTTTATATTGAGTGAATCGCTTTGTAAGTATATTGACACATTCCATGTAAAGTAACACGACTGATTTAATTAGATATTCTAAGCACAGGGTAAGTGGATTTTTATTACAGTACACCCCGCTAACTGCAAGCTTCGTAAGTTCCACTTTTTGCCATTTCTCCTCCACACGTATTTTAACGCACACTCCATTGTGTCTCCCACTTAAGTGACTGCGAGTCTCTGGACATGTCCCAAAATGCGAGCTCCATCGAAGCGTGGTTATACGACGGAGCAGAGTGGGTGTACTCAATAAGTACCGAATTCTTGGAATTATACTCCACTACTGTACTGTATAATAAAATTACATGGAAACATTACAGACATAATTTCATGAAATCTGGACCCATAAAAGAAAGTTTCGAAGTTATGTGTCAAGCAAATTTCTTTCAAATCCTTTTTTCTCGAAAACTATGGAATATGTTTGGGCCTATTTTTTAGAAACAAGAGGTCTTTTTACAAGCTATACACACGTGTATAATAAGTACCTCTCAATTATTCAAAAAACCAAATAATTTTATAAAATACCTTAGAAAAGCATCTGCACGATGCGGCTGAACCAACTTTAATTGGAAAGTCGTTCCATGTGGAATTTTTTCTACTGATTATAGTTTTCTGAGATACGAGAAATAGAAACCAAACACAGAGCCCTTCAATCAATGATAGTATAGGTATCGCATCTGATCCTGTTCTCGAAATATCTTCAAATCAAGTTTTCAGGTTTTCAATTATATTTAATGCGGTCATTATACACCTAAAATGATCATTATTCGGCTCAAAATTACACATTGACATATGTATACAAAACTGGCTAATCACATCTATGACCACGCCACACGACCGTGAGATGGGTAACCACAGGGGACGATGCTTCCATCTCGCAGGACATTTTTACCGAATATTTTGGGTACATTTTCCGCAACTCCCTTATATGGTCTTGACACATCTACCCTTTTCGCAAGTGTGTTCAAAACGCAAGTGCAAATTCTGCACTTCTCGTTCCTGACAACTGAGTCTATACCATATAAAGATTTGGAAAATCGTTTCGCCGCGTGCCTTTTTCAAAGGTAACCTAAATATATTTACAATTAGTTAGCAATATAATACAAGAATGAAAAAAAAATTATAATTTCATAAAATAATATAAATTGTACCTGAGTTGAACAATTGAATTAATCTAACCTTTTTGAAAACCAAAAGTTCATTCGAAAACAATCATAAGATTATAAAACAAAAACACAAGTCAAAATGGAAAATTCCAGTCACTTTTTAAGTCAATGATAAAAACATGAACTTCAATTTCGTAAAAAGCTACATTATTTTAAATATGAAGATTTTGTGATGGTCGTCTTCTGTTTGTCCATCCTAACGATTATAAAGTTCTTTATATTTAAAATAACGTAGTTTTTTACGAGATTGAAGTCTCTTCAATTTTTAGAGACTTTTTGTAATGCACATGTTTTAATCATTGGCTTACAAATCTCCTGGAATTTTTCACTTTGACTTGTGTTTTTGTTTTACAAGCTTATGATTATTTAGAAATGGTCTTTCGTTCTACAAAAATGTTTGATTAGTTCAATTGTTCAACTAAGGTACAATTTATATTATTCTGTGAAATTATAATTTTTCCTATTCTTGTTTTATATTACTAGCTAATTGTAACTATATTTAGGTTACCTTTAAAAAAGGCACGCATTAGTTGCCGAAGCGTAATGAATTTTTCTAAAAATAAATATGATTTAAACGATGGCTCTGTTTGTTTTTATTTTCGGCAGGCCAAAGTCGCGGCCAACACACTAAAAGCCACAAAGGTAGTAGTAAGTACTCCTAGGGCCACACTATGTTTCTGAATATACGTCGAGAATGAAACCCTCTGTGCTTGAATAAGGTCCAGATGATTTGAGGAGAGAAAACGTTAGCTCCGTCTACAATGTCTGATATTTTACATTTCTGTAACAGTTTTCGTGAATTTTCTTATCGTGAAGCTGTTTGACGAACTTGTTGACCTCTGCTTTCTTCACCCTGGCTTTTATAAGTGAGGCATCTAGATGGAGAATGCACTTTCCTCACTTCTAATGTTAAGACCCAGTTCAAGAGTCACGGCCGGATGCTCAGTGACTTCGTAAAGGAACGCTCCGTTGCCAATCATCGGGTGATTCCCGACTATTTTCAAGAGAGGATTTCTTTCATTTGCGACGGTATCAGCTGTACCCAGGATTAAGACACTGGAGATTCAAGAGTCCGCGCCAGCCTTAACGACGTGGGAAGTATAAGCGCAGAACGGATGAATTGATATGCAAGCTCTTCTACATATGCATGATCTCACGCGAGACAATGTCGAGGGTCTTGAGCTCGTGCGTCACCCATGGTGATATCTGCAGATATGCAGATATCTTCTTCAACGCGGATAGATTGGAAGATCATATCTCTTGGAGGGGCACGCTTGTATCTGCTTCGGAGAGACTCCCTCACTGATGTTATGTCCTGAATGCGACTCTCAGGCACGCCTACGTATGTATAGGTCTCTCCTGTGTCAAGGTATCTAATAAGACTCATATCCATGAGCTCAGACTTCCCGGGAACACCAGTAATTCGACCAAGCTTCAGATGAATCTTGGCACACTTGTCCAATCCAAAGTCCATACCAATCTCTCTTGTGTACAGTAGCAGAAGTGAGATGGAAAAGAGGAAAGGGCTTATAATGCGAGCCATGAAAAACGCCTCTCTGGAAGGTGACGCTGTTAGTTGTCACACGATAATTTCCAGAGGAGATAATAATTCTAGTTTTCCAAAGGGGTATCAATCTCTCTATGTAACTGAATAAATGAGAATGAACCTTCAAGCTTTCCAATAGACAGATGATAAGTCTATGACAGGTTGAATCGACAGCTTTCCGGTAGTTAATCCAGGCCATCGACAGACAGAGCTGGTGGACTGCTGCTCCTTTGCAGAAGCACCTGTCAATTAGCAGGTTTTCTCGGCAGTCTGCTACACCTTGTTTCGAGCCACGTCGTTCATTCATCTCTCTCCACACAAGCGTGTTCAAACAAGTTACTGGCCTG
This sequence comes from Andricus curvator, assembly GCA_932195095.1. Classification (NCBI taxonomy): domain Eukaryota; kingdom Metazoa; phylum Arthropoda; class Insecta; order Hymenoptera; family Cynipidae; genus Andricus; species Andricus curvator. Next base: position 25,153 of record CAKNYM010032419.1, read on the forward strand.
TAATTTTCTAGGTTGGACAAGTCACCTTTTTCGGTAGGAGTATAGTGCGTCCTAACATCAGCAACTTGGGAATCGCCGTCATAGACTTCAAATATGAGGTGAAGATGCAAGCCAGATGTTGGTGTGTAGAAGTAAACTTCTTCCACCAGAAGTTCTTGATACCATCTGGTCCTGCAGCTAAGAAGTTCTTCGTGCCCCTAAGTGCTTTCTTCACCTCTTCAGCAGTGATTGATGGACATTCCTCCTTAGAAGTTATGAGGTCGCAAAACTCCTTGAAGCGGATGATATTGTTAGTATCTTCTTTCAACTCCAGTGTTTTCGGGATCTTGTATACTTCTCTCCAAAAAGTCTCTATCTCGTTGGGCTTGGGTGGATTTTTGACAGAAACAGGGAGATCGCCGAAGAGGTGCGATGGGTCAGCGAGAAACAGTTGATTCTCCCTGATCCATGTCTCCCTCTTCTGTATTTTCCTTCTTGTGTCAGATATTAGCCGAATTTTGTCGACAATATGCCAGCTTATCTTCTTGCTTTGTTGATGCAAGCATATTTTGGTCTTTTTATCCATCGTCGGTTTCAGCCTTCGATTTGAATTGGCTAAAGATCTCGCCGCGCCATAAACTGAACAACTGATGGTCCAGACGTCGGACTCCTCCAAGATATCCTCACGAAGGGAGGCATCCATTTCAGCCAGATCTTGGAGATTAGGAGGAGCCTGGATGTTAATGTTCCTCCTTGTCCTGAAATTGTTATGATCTCACAGAAGGTGCCTTCTTTCAAATATTGGTCTTAATGTCGCTTCCTCCTCTTCGTGTGCGGTTTGTTTAGGCAGCAGTTGGGGAAGCGCTCTGCATTCGTATTCAGTTTTCGAGAGGTAGGCAGAAGATTACTGCCAAACGTGCTGAAGCTCTAGGTGTTTCTGGTAGCACAGAGTGGGCAGACGCGTAATGAAGCCTCCGCGAATAGGGTTAACGCTGGCATCGTAGCAGTCCAGCAAGTAATCCTTGAGTCGATTCGCCCACTCAATGTGAGCGTTTCACAGGTTCGTCGTTACAATAATTAATAAGCAGTAACGGACAATTGTCCAGGGAAGGTCCCGAAGGAATAACTCCTAAGCGAAGGCGTAACAACCGTGCCGAAAACTGAATGGCACCTGGGTTAGGTGTCTCAAACAGTGACTCTGGGATACCGGGCGACTTCTCAGAGTATCAGCCTTATCCTTGCACGCGGGGCTCTACAAGGATGGACTAACCCTTTCCCTAGCTGCTCGTGGGAACAACAATGAAACCACCAAAACACCAAAAAGTTGTACATGCGGCTCAAGACAATCGAACGCGCAGAGCACCCGACAATGGGTCGGCAAACAATGCCGATCATCTTAGAGTTCGGGGTGCTGAAAATAATTTAGATGGAAACACCAGGACGAACCGGCGAAACGCCCACATTCAGTGGACGGATCAACTCAAGGATGACTTGTTAGATTGCTACGATGCCAGCATTATCCCTGTTCACCGAGGCTTTATGGCGCGTACGCACACTCTGTGGTGCCAGAAACACCCAGAGCTTCAGCACGTTTCGCATCAGTCTTTGCGAAATCAAGCCGTCAACCTCCGGAAAAATGGATATGTACGCGGAGCGCTCCCCCAACCGCTGCTTTATGAAGCTGCAGACGAAGATGAGGAAGCGACATTGAGACCAACCGCAGAAAGCAGGCACCTTCTGAGAGATGATCACAATTCCATTACAAGAAGGAACATTAACATGCAAGTTCCTCCTAAGCCCCAAGATCTGGCTGAAATGGATGCCATCCTTCGTGGCGATATCTCACAAGAGTCCGACCTCTGGACCATCAATTGCTCAGTTTATGGTGCTGCGAGAGCTTTGGCTGATTCAAATCGAAGGCTGAAACCAACGATGGATCAAAAGACCAAAAGACGCTTGCATCAACTGAACAAGAAGATTGGATGGGCAAGACAGAATGCGTCCCGTGTTCAATGTGTGATTGACTACATAACATCTGGTAGACCGTTTACGGAAAGGGTTCGAAAGTTCGCCCAAGAACTAAGGATCTTGAATCACACACTAAGCAAGTCAAAGCTTCTGACAATCAAGCAGCATATTGTTGACAAAATACGGCTGTTATCTGACGCAAGGAGGAGAATACAGAAGAGGGAGAGATGGATCAGGGAGAATCAACAGTTTCTCGCTGACCCATCGCGCCTCTTCAGCGATCTACCTGTTTCTGTAAAAAATCCACCCAAGCCCAAGGAGGTAGAGACTTTTTGGAGAGAGGTGTACAAGATCCCGAAAACACTAGAGTTGAAAGAAGATACTGACAATATCATCCGCTTCAAGGAGTTTTGCGACAACCTCATAAAATCTGAGGAGGAATGTCCATCAATCACTGCCGAAGAGGTGAAAAAAGCACTTTTAGAGGCACGAAGAACTTTTCCGCTGCTGGACCAAATTGTATCAAGAACTTTTGGTGGAAGAAGTTTACTTTTACACACCAACATTTGGCCCGCATATTCACCTCATATTTAAAGTCGGAGACGCCCATTCCGCAGTGGCTGGTGTTAGGACGCACTATACTCCTGCCAAAAAAAGGCAACTTGTCCAACTCAGAGAATTACAGGCCAATAACTTGTTTGAACACGCTGTATAAGATCTTTACAGCTGTCCTCAACAACAGGATTGTTCGACGAATTGAGCCTGTATGGCGAGAGATGTACGAACAATGTTCGTACAACATCAGCGCGTCCTGTCAATGGCCTGGATTGACTACCGGAAAGCTTTCGATTCAACCTCTCATAGACTCATCTCTTTGGAAAACTAGATTTACTATCTCATCTAGAAATTATCGTGTGACAGCTAACAACGTCACCTTCCAGAGGGGCGTCTTTCAAGGTGATACCATGAGCCCTTTGCTTTTTTTTCATCACACTTCTGCCTCTATCTCTCGCACTGTGGCGACACAGAGGTATCACCGCATTCAGGACGTAACATCATGCTTGCCGTCCCGGTTCTACTCTACTCGTTTGGGGTAGTTCAATGGACGAAGAACGAGCTTAAGGCCCTTGATGTCATTACACGTAAGATCATGCATATGCATAAAAGCTTGCATATCAATTCGTCAGTTCCGCGATTATATATTTCACGCCGTCAAGGCGGACGCGGACTTCTGAATCTCCAGTGTCTTCATAACCGAATGGTTCTAAGTACAGTTTACATCGTTGCAAATGGCAGAGATCCTCTCCTAAAAATGTTCAGGAAACACGAGATGATTGGTAAAGGAGCGTTATTTTACAAAGTTACGGGGCAGGCGGCCGAGACCCTTGGCCTGACCCTTGTCCATTTTCTATACTGATATATAATTGACTATAGTTCATCATTTATAGTAAAATAACATAATTAATAAATTATTAATTAATAATTATTGAATTAATTAAAATTAGAAATTAATTAGTATTAAAAATTTTTTAATTAATAAATTACCTTAAAAAATAAATTAAACTAATTTATTAATTAATGAATTAATGTTAATATCAATTAAAATAAATAACTCATTGAATCTAATATTATTTGAAATTAATACGTCAAAAAGTATTTCCTGAAAACTAATCAGCTTGTTACCGCGGACAGTGTGGAACTTATACAAGCTTTTTCGGTACCACACCCGCGAACCTATATAAGCTTTTTCCGGTTCCGCGCACGTGCCAGGCTTTTTAAGCTATTAGAGCCTGGTTCGCATGCCGACAATCAGCTAGTACCCGGCACCCGCTTTCCCGAATCGCTTGGATCAGCTTATCATTAGGCGATCTCACGCGTTGGCCCACCCGTGCCGGCCGATGCTGTGAAAATATAATTCTTATTTGTCTCCAACACTTATTAGCTCACATTATTAACAGAAAGATAGAGAAAAGAGTGTAGAGTTTATGACGTTTTTAGTCCCTCAAACACTTTTCAATTTGAACAAGTAAAGACCTTTACAAGCTGCTCTCGTGTGGATTTTGCAAGGTGCTATCTGCTCAATTTGAACAACTAAAAGCCTTTACAATCTGTTTTCAAGTGCCCATGGCAAGACCCTATCTTATCTTAATTGATCTGGGGTCTTAATCCGATATAATTTCGTACGCTGGATGATTTAGGAAAATAGAAAAATTATCATATTAGTTAAAAGCATTTTTATTTCAGTTTCGGAAAGTGGTTGTAGATAACAGTTTCAAAGTTTGTTTAACAATTTCAAATAATATTTTTATTTCAAAAATGCCTACACATACTCTCACATAGTACACACACACACACACGAAGAGAAATATACTTTTGGTCGGTGATATAAAATGTAGACAAGCATTTTTTATCATTAAAAATCATACAATTCATTATTAAAATTTGGTCTGAGCTATTTTTTGTTTAAAATTAAAAAATGTTTTTTCTACAAAAGAATTATTATAAAACACATGTCAGGTATATTTTGAAATTAAATGTGTGGACAAAAGCTGCAAAAAAACTTTTTAAGTGTCATTAAGCTTTTTTTAATATTTTCCACAGATTATCTTTCATTTCGTTTAAAATATGACAATTTAGAATACATGATAATTAAAAAAACAAGTTCAAAATGCGAATTTACAAATTCTGGCGATAATTTAAACTTTAGCTGCTGTTTAAAGTACTCAAATTTCGCATTCACCATTTGACGCACAAATTCACTGGATGGCCTGTATATTTTCTCCGCCAAAAAATAAGCACTCAATTCTTCCGTGAAAATATCCTTGCAGAGCTTGACATTCGATAAAATTCTCTCCATGCTCCTGATGTGTTCATCGATGCAAACGACAATGTTGACGAGGCCTCGAAATGGGGTTGCTTAAAGAACAATGCCGAGGATATAGAGTTTCTCGTTTTTTCCTTGCGTCTCGTTATTTTCTGCTAAGACTGTTGTTGTCGTTGTCTTGCTCTGTACAATCTTCTCGATTAAAATAGCTTTTGCATTATACGAGGTTGTAAAAAACAAGTTATAACGTCCAATTTTAATCGGTTGAAAACGGAAGTCGTGGTTATAGCTGCTGCCTCGATCCTCCAAGTAGGAGAAAACGACATCGAATTTTTGTTGCAATTGAAGCCATTGTTGCAAGAATCAGAGGTTGACGAGGTGAATATTTTGCTTTTTTCACTGTCACACTTTCAGATAATGATAATGACATATCTGCAGGACAAATTTGTTTTTTTGAGACACTTCTCACTATCAAGTCTTGTGAGGCTTCGCTCTGATTGATACTAGATTCCATCCTCTGACTTGGAGACTGCGATATGTTATATGTTGAAATTTTCAGAATATAACTGAGGCATTTGTGCATGGGTCTATTCTAGTGGGGAGGCGTAGATATGACGTCACATGGGGTCAAGCAATCAGAATATCTTCTGCAGTCTAGACGATCAGCCTAATGATGATGCTCAGGGTGCTTGTATTGTATTGTATTCTACGAGGTGCATGTAATAAAGTTTGCCATATATGTACAGAGTATATGACCTCTTCAAATAACCACCAGGCTGGTCGTTGTCTAATACTTTTATCTATATTTTGAGATTTTATCATTTTCGGGTAAATTCTGACAATGGTTCCCATGAAAAATGTATGTGTGGCAAAACACCTGATTGGTCATTACGTTTTTCCAATAGGAATTCTGAAAATGCAAAAATTGTCTATATTTCCCACTACCTCGGAATTTTCTTCAAGATGATAGGTTCTCGTTGTAAACGCCTAAATTTTCCCACCACCCCCATACACCTTTGATGTTTTCATATAGCCACCCTGTTCAGATTCAAATCCACAGTTTCTCTTGATCAACGCAAGAAGCAACAGCTCTCTCGTTTTTCAAGTTTTCCTAAAACCTTTTTCTCAAACCTTATTAAAATGTTCGTGGCAACGGTATTGGCGTATATCATCACCATGTGTGGAATGTCAGGAGACTTACAGGAATGTGAGTTAAGGTTAATCCTTAAATTTCTGCGTTCATTCCTCGATGGAGTCGGGGTCGATCGCGTTTTAAGAGTGATTGGCGATAACGCGATTGTGCGTGAAATGATGATGACCCGAAGAAGAGAGATTGATGAGCAGCAAATCCGACTCGACAGGCTTAGAAAGTTCTACAGAAATGGTAAGTCGAAATAAGTTATTATATTCTTAGATACAGTAGTTTCAAATATTTTTATAGCAATAATAACATAATAATAATTTTTATTTTCTCTTCTAGCTCTTGGGGACATATCCGAAGATGATGGCAACAGCAACCCTTCAACATCTCAGCCTCCTCCTTCTCAGCCACCTGCAAGTCAGCCACCTGCAAGTCATTCGCCCCCAGCACCCGGAATCGTGGACCAATATGACGATGGTACGGTAATGGTTAATGCGGCTGTATATTAACCATCATCATCATCGTTATCAGTGTCCGCGATAACACCTGCGGCTCCCGATGTCATCTTCATTGATGACGACGAGGACGTCGTGAGTGTTGTTCAGAAAGTGAAGTTCTGAGAAACAATAGTGATAGTTTTTGTGAGATTGTGGACTTGTGCGACAGTGATAACGACGACAACGACAGTGAAAAATAAAATAATTGTTTAAACGACAATGAAAACGACGACATTCAGATGGAGGTCAACGATGAGGACGAGTACAACGACGACGATGAAACCTTTTTTGAAAAGCACCAGGAGATGCGGTCCAGTTTTACAATTCTGACGAGGAGGATGAAGAAGAGGAGCAGAATGTGGAAGAGGACGAGGAGGAAGATGTGAACGAATACGATGACAAGGAGGCCAGAAAGCGGTCATATGTGGAGAGGGATGATGAAATCGGTAAGTCGTTGGTTTTAATCTCTGTTTCGTACCATATAATTGATCGGTAGGACACCACAGTGCTAAAATAATACTAAAAAGTTTACATACATTTTAAAATGAAGTTAAATAAAGTTTATAAAATAAAATAAAGTTTAAAAATAATCAATTATTCATATTTAGTGTTACATTTTCTTTGATTCACGTAATTCTTTACAATTCTTTCTTTCCTTTTTGAATTGAAGGTGCGATAACATCAATTACATTTTTAACATTTTTGTGCAAAATGTGTTTTTAACCATAAAAAATACAACTGTCATAAGACTACATTTTTGCAGTGTTGGTAATTGAAAAACACTGTTTTGTCCTTCTAATCGTAAAAAATACAAGTTGTCTTATTTTTATTTGATCTAAAAGTGTAATAATATATACCAGTGAATTTTTATCTTGTGAAAATATTACTCATAACACATGAATCAGTGAAGTTTCAGTGATTCGCAGTGACTTTCTTCCTGCGATTTATATTAGTGTAAACCCATTAAGAAATCAGTCAAATTTCGCTCAAATTTTCTGTCATTTCGGTGTCATTTACTGAAAATTTCAGTGAGTTTTCACTGATTGACGTTGGATTTTCATTGTTTTGTAGTCGAAAGAAAAGAGAAAACCGTGGATTGTAAATGAGAATCAGTGACATTTTACTGATTCAATTTTAGAGTAAAGTTTCAGTATATTCAAGTGTTATCAAGAATAACCAATAAATGATTACGATGGTCAAGTGGAATAAGAAAAATCAATATTGATTGAAAAAGCAAAAAATTAAAAATTAATTTCAAATATTTATTCTAAACTTGAAAATTTATTCAAAAATTAAAACTTTATTTAAAAACTAAAAATAAATTAAAAAATTTATTCAAAAGTTAGAAAGTTATCTTAAAATCAAAAATGTATTTGAAAAAAATTAGAATTTTTTAAGTTCCAAATTTATTTGAAAATTAAAAGTTTATTTTTATTATTTTATATTATTTTTTAAATCAATATTGATTTTTTATTCTACTTGATAATCGCAAGCCATTTATTAGTAATTCTGTAATCTAAAAAAGTAGAAACTATAGAAATGTATTCAAGTGTTATTTTTCAAAACAGTAGTAATAGTTTTCTTCTGATGTCCATTATTAAGTTATCTGCTAACTTCGTTTTTATCTAAAAAATAATATTTTACTACTAGTATTTTTTACAAATCTAAATGTTTTTTATGATGGTTTTTTCGTGATAAAAATATTTTTTCACGGTATTTATTTGTACGTAGAAACTGCGTCAACCTCTGTGCCGTGTGTTCAACGAGGCCATGGTAGAAAGAGACCTCGTTCGCCCGAGAGCGAGTAAGACACAATAGAGCCATATCTCAGTGGAGAGGAGAGTCAGGACGATATAGAGTCTAGTCAGGGTGGTGAATTACCATCAGATTCAAAATTTTTAATTATATGTAGAAAAAATCGACATTATCCACATTTCGGTTTACAGGGTAGCGAAATGGAATTACGATTCCGCTACACACCTGACGAAACAATTTGTCCGATAGAGGGGCTCAAATCGGCTGAGCGAGAAGTATTTAAATTTATTATAACTTCATATAAACAGCGCGATTTAATCGGTATTAAATTCATAGCTGATAGCTTTACACAGGATGATGCGGGTCTATCTTTTCGATATGTACGTGATTGTCATTTTGAGGATTTATGGAGTTTAATTTTCATGGTCACTCAGAGTGTCGCCGAGTTCCGCATTGATGATAGTTATAAATTAATAATCGATTGTGTAAATAACCCTGTGGGTGGGGGGAATTGACGTGCGATGTACTTAAAAAAGATCTACTTTAATTATATTGAATACCGACAATTTATGCCTCCTGCGTGCAATTGTTTGTGGTAAAATTTATAGCGAACGCGGTCAGATCACTACTGGAGATAAAAATGAAATTTGGAATCACGTAAGATGTCGAAATTCAACACTTCAAAAAAGTTTAGCTCAGGAATTGTGTCAAAAAGCCCTTGTCGATATTCCGCTAGAAGGATGCGGATTTTTGGAATTGGAAAAATTCCAAACATACCTTGTCAACGAGGGTATTGCACTTATTGCATTTGATTTCAAAACCTTTGGGTGTGGTGAGGAACCCTCCTTTTTCGATGGTACTACACGCTTCATTGAAAGACGTGAGGTTCCCTCACATATTATACATATTTTGTTCAATAGTGATAGCAATCATTATCATACTATTTTAAATTTAACAGGGGCTGCATCCTCTTCGATTTTTTTGTACGCCCTGTAACAAGGGGTACAATAACAGGTCCGATCATAGGTGTGCACATAAATGCGAAGCCTGTCTCGCTCAGACCTCATGTTTAGAAAAGTGTTCGAATAATAGATCAACAGATACCTCCAAGTGTGAAAAATCTTTGTGTCGGTTTTTTAATAATGATTGCTTTAATCACCATTTAACGCTTGGTTCATACTCCTCCGGAAAAAATGTCTGTGACATATTGAAAATTTGCCCCGAGTGTTCACGCTTAGTGAATATTAAAAAAGATAAAAATCAAAGATGTGGGTTCAGTTTTTGTAGGATATGCAAGTGTGATCGTGAATACAATCACGACTGTTTTATGAAGCCTATACGTGATGGAGGTAATAACACTACCATTTCGGAACCTGTGATTTTTATTTTTTATGATTTCGAAACACAGCAGGGAGAAACACTCGCGGGGGATGCTAGCGTAAATGAGCACAAAGTAAATCTTTGCGTAGCCCAACAGGTACGCAGCTGGTGCATTCATGAACAGGATATTACAAAAACTTGTGAACACTGTGGATTGATACGCGAATTCGTGTTTGCTGGTGAAAATCCCATGCGAGATTTTGTAGATTTTACACTCCGTCCAGTTGTAAATTTTAAAAATATTATCTGCATAGCCCACAAGTCTAAAGGGATTGATGCTCAATTCATTTTGAAACATCTGACAGAGCACAGATCTACTGAAAAAATAGATCCAGATCTCATACTCAATGGCACTAAAATCATTTCAATGCGTGTCAAACATACAGTGATTATAGATAGTTTGAACTATTTCCAGCTCCCTCTTAATGCTTTACCAGCTTCGTTTGGACTAGAAGGTATGGTGAAAAAAAGGAACATTCCCACATTTATTTAACATCCCGGAAAATAAAAATTATTGTGGTCCTCTTCCCTCAATTGAATTTTACTCTCCGGGTACAATGAGTAAGAAGGCTGGAAAACAACTTTTTAAATGGTACGAGGAAAAAAATCTTGATCCGAATTACCAGTTTAATTTTTGGCATGGGCTGGTATCTTATTGCAAAAACGATGTGGATATCTTACGTTGTGCATGTATTGCGTTTCGTAAGATATTCCTTGAATGCGGAAATGTTTGCCCGTTCACTGAGTCCCCCACGATTGCATCGGCCTGCAATTTATTTTTTCGTAGACATTTTTTACAAGAGCAGACAATAGGGATTATACCGTGAGGTGGGTACAGGTACGGTGATAATCAGTCTATAATTGCAATCGAATGGCTTTTATTTATGGAAGGAGAGCTTGGTGTAGAGATTCAACACGCTGGTAGGGGTAGGTAGTATCGTCTTCGTGAAGGACCTATTGTAGACGGGTACTTTCAAGAAGACGATAACGGACCCCGTCATGTTTTCCAGTTTCACGGCTGTTTTTGGCATGGTTGCAAACGATGCAATAACACGGGTAGAGATAAAATAGTCCGGAAATCTGGGGAAAGCATGAATGATCGTTATGAACGTACGCGCGCTCTGGCCTCTAAAATTAAAAGATACGGTTACGAAGTCACTGAAATGTGGGAATGCGACTTCAAGCGTTTGAAAAAAGAGGACAAAGATCTGACTCCATTTTTAAAACATCATCCCGTTCTAAAACTAGATAAAATATTAAACCCTCGTGATGCTTTTTACGGGGGTCGTACGGGAAACACTAAATCATATTACGAGGTGAAAGGCGGAGAGATAATTGAATATAAAGATGTTTGCTCTTTGTATCCTTTTATCTCGAAGATAGGCGTGTTTCCTATAGGGCATCCGACATTGTACGTTGGTTCTGATGAGTGTAAATCATTTACAGGCCCTAATTACGATCTTAGCAAAGTCGAGGGTTTAGTGCGTTGTACAGTTTTGCCACCTCGAAAGCTCTATTACCCCCTTCTGCCTGTTCGTATGCATGGTAAATTAATGTTTTCCCTTTGTCGCACGTGCTGTGAAACTCTTGAACAGGGTGAATGTCTGCATGAAGATAAATCACAGCGTGTGTTCAAAGGTACCTGGGGTTCCCTGGAATTGAAAAGAGCAATAAAACTAGGCTACAAAATCGTAGAAATATCAGAAATTTGACAATACAGGGTTGTTCAGTATGATCCAGCCACTCACAAGGGTGGCCTTTTCGCAGGATATATCAATATGTTCTTAAAGATTAAGCAAGAAGCGAGTGGGTGGCCATCATACTTCATCGACGAGGCTTCAGAAGTTGAATACCTACGTCAATACGAACAGGCAGAAGGGATAAAACTCGATCGCGAAAAAAATAATAAAAATCCCGGCTTGCGATCCGTGACAAAATTATGCCTTAACTCTTTCTGGGGTAAGTTCGGTCAGCGAAATAATTTACCTCAAACAGAGATTATAAGAACACAGGAAAAATTATTACGTATGCTACTTAACCCGGAAATCGAAGTAAGGAATATCGTACCTGCAAACGACAAAATTCTGTAGTTTTGCTGGGCATACAGAGAAGAGGCAGTCACACCTCTACCTAATAGAAACGTCATTGCAGCGTATACGACAGCACAAGCCCGATTAAAGTTGTACGATTACTTGTCGCAACTAGACCGACGTGTCTTGTACTATGACACGGATTCCTGTGTGTGTGTGTGTGTGTGTGTGTGTGTATATATAACTCGCGGAACTCCGGGGGAATACAGCCCACCTGTAGCCTCACTCTTGGGTTATTTAACCGACGAGCTCGAAAAAGATCACGGCAAGGGTAGTTATATACGCGCTTTCGTTTCAGGCGGACCAAAATTTTACGCGTATATAGCCCGCGCTGCAGACGGCACCGAATCAGCAGTGTGTAAGGCTAATGGTATAAGATTAAATTTTTATAATTCTGAACTGGTAAATTTGGACTCTCTTCGGGGCCTTGTGACATCCAATAAGAAGTCCATTGAAATAAAGTCTCGGGCGATTCGAACCACTCCCTTTTATCAAGTAGTCACTCGTGATGAGAAAAACATCTGCAGAGTTGTATATACGAAGAGACGTAAGGTAGACAATTACGATTCTCTACCCTATGGTTATAAAACATCGTAGATCATTTCGCTACAATTGTAAATACCGACTTTTGTATAGTTTATTTTGAACATTTTAATTTATTCGGATTTCTTTGCCACCCTCTAGAAATATATCACTCTCATACACCTTCACAAATTGAGTGCGTATAAATTAAAGTTTTTAACAGTCGACATAAAGGACCCCGCACCAAATGTACAGAAAAAAGCCTTATGATAAAAAATTCTAAAACAAAATTTTTCTTGTATTTTCGAACCTGCAAACTAAAAATTCGAAAGAAAAATGTCAGAAAGATGGACAGTTTTTAGACAAACACTTGCCCAAAGTTTCGATTTTTACATGTATTTTAATGGAAAAATGCTTATTTTAGCAAAATGTTTTTTTTCCTCAAAAACGCTATGATAGATTTGACTGAAACTTTTATATTTTGACGATCAGGCGTACCGAATCAAAAGATTCATACCCACGAACTAGAAAGATTAACGATTCTTTGGGTATACAGCATGTTTTTGGGGGTGTTTTTGTACCCTAAACATCAAAGTATATCATCATTTCTTAGTAACTAAAATCAATCGAGATTTTTATTCAACTGCCACGGTATGAAACGACTTTCCAATAAGTGGATTAAGCGTACATAGCAAGCATATATTTTGACCTAATTTTAGGGGACGTTTTACCATCCCTTAAACAATGAGTCTGAAGTTCCTAACGCATTAATCAATAACGAAAAATAATTTTATTTTTAAATGCATGAAAGCTGCCATTTTATGGCAGAAAATAGTTGCATACAACCCTAAAAACTTCTTAAAGCACTTTCAACCCCTCATCAGATATAAAACTCACCCAAGCTACCCCTAAATATTTTTAAAATTCAACAAAACCAACCTAATTCAAAAATCCGCCCAGTTTTTGCTGATAATAATTTCAGTTGATGCCAAAGGGGCACACATAAAGTCTCAACCCTTCAGCACATGTAGAACTCACCCCAGCCACCCCCGAATATTTTAAAAGTTCAATAAAATCACCATAATTTCAAAGTACACCAGGATTTTTCTGAAAATGTTTTCAGTGGATGCCAAAGGGGCAAAAAAATGTTTCAAAACCTCAGCACATAGAACTCACCCCAGTCACCCCTAAATATTTTTAAAATTCAATACAATCATTTTCCATTAAAATACATGTAAAAATTGTAACTTTGATAAGTGCGTATTTGAAAACTGTCCTTTCATCTTACTTTTTTGAATTCATTGAATTTTTAAAATATTTAAAAATATTTAGGCTTGGATGAGTTCTACATGTACTGAGGTTTTGAGACTTTTTGTGTGAACCGTTCGCATCAATTGAAAAAATTATCATCAAAATCCTGGCGTATTTTGGAATTGGGCTGTTTATATTGAATTTTAAAAATATTTAGGGGTGACTGGGGTCAGTTCTACATGTTCTGAGGGGATGTTACATTTTTTTGCCCCTTTGGCATCAACTGAAAATATAGTCAGAAAAAACCTGACGTACTTTGGGATTAGGGTGATTGTATTGAATTTTAAAAATATTTAGGGGTTACTGGGGTGAGTTCTATATGTGCTGAGGGATTGAGACACTTTTTTGTCCCTTTGGCATCAACTGAAAACATTATCAGAAAAACCTAGCGTATTTTTGAATTAGGGTAATTTTATTGAACTTTTACAATATTCGGGGGTGGCTGGGGTGAGTTCTACATGTGCTGAAGGGTTGAGACTTTCTGTGTGCCCCTTTGGCATTATTTGAAATTATTATCAGCAAGAACTGGGCGGATTTTTGAATTAGGTTGGTTTTGTTGAATTTTAAAAATATTTAAGGGTAGCTTGGGTGAGTTTTATATCTGATGAGGGGTTGAAAGTGCTTTAAGAAGTTTTTAGGGTTGTACGCGACTATTTTCTGTCATAAAATGGCAGCTTTCATGCATTTAAAAATAAAATTATTTTTCGTTATTGATTAATGCGTTAGGAACTTCAGACTCATTGTTTAAGGGATGGTAAAACATCCCCCAAAGGAGGGCAAAACAAATTCTTGCTATGTACGCTTACTCCACTTATTGGAAAGTCGTTTCATACCGTAGCAGTTGAATAAAAATCTCTATTGATTTTATTTACTAAGAAATGATGATTTACATATGTTACTTGGATGTTTAGGGTACAAAAACACCCCGAAAAACATGCTGTATACCCAAAGAATCGTTAATCTTTCTAGTTCGTGGGTATGAATCTTTTGATTCGGTACGCCTGATCGTCAAAGTATAAATTTTCAGTCAAATCTATCATAGCGTTTTTGAGGAAAAAAAACATTTTGCTAAAATAAGCATTTTTCCATTAAAATACATGTAAAAATCGAAACTTTGGGCAAGTGTTTGTCTAAAAACTGTCCATATTTCTGACATTTTTCTTTCGAATTTTTAGTTTGCAGGTTCGAAAATACAAGAAAAAATTTTTTTTAGAATTTTTTATCATAAGGCTTTTTTCTGTACATTTGGTGCGGGGTCCTTTAACACTTATTTTTTTTTTACAGCTAATTCATCACCAGCTACCATGACGATCGCTAGACCCATCCAGGGCTATTCTCTTCCACTGAATGAGTGGGAAAACAGCTCGGGAGTGCAGGAAGTCAGGGTATCGCCTCAGAGTCCGAAGGGAAAGAGGATCTCTCGCGAGGACTTACCCATATGCTCGTCCTGCCCTCCATACAGATGGATCAGTCTCTCCTCGCATCTACAGTCCTAGACCACACAGCTGAACCAAAACGGAACCAGCATCTTCATATGCAACTCCCTTCCTCCCAGAAATCCCTCGTCGTAGCTTCCCATACACTTTAATACCCCAATTCCATAGAAATCGATCCCCTCCTCCATCCTATGCATCCCTTTACCCCGATTTTTGTTAACTTTTGTATTATATATTTTTGCAAATATTTTGTAAAAAACCATATCTTTCTTCTCATTATATATATTATTATTGTTAGTTTTACATTATCTTCTTCCCTCCTCTCCTCTCAATTTCCACCTTCCTGACACACACCCCATTTTAGTTTCCATCTTTTCATTCCACTCTTACTTCTTCCGTTTCCATTCTACCAATCTAAAAACCTTCTTTTTCATCCATCCTACAGATCCCTCCTTTTTCATTCATCCATCCATAGTTTTGACCTTTTTCTCTCTTTTCTTGCATGTAATATATGATTTATATCTATCTATATATATATATATATATATATATATATATATATTTCATTAATAAAAACATTTTTATACAAAGCTAAAGTTCTGTCTTATTTTATTTCAAATAGTCATCTGCAACTTATCATAATTCCGTTTTTCTATACTTGTAATTAGATGTAATTTTTTTGAAAATTTGCTAAATAAATATATTTTAATAGGTTAAAAAGTAATCCTCGTCTCTTTTATTTATCATCTTCTTCCTTTAGAAAATGAGTTATATTATTTATATTTCAATATTAGACGAAACTGAATTAATTAAGGCTTACTTAAAAAGATATTAAATTCTTAGTTAAAATTGCGAAAGTATGATTATAGACTTCAATTTTTAGAAATGACGTCAGAGATCTAACTTTTTCCAGGAATTTATCTCCAGACATGTGTGCAAACAAAAGCTAGACACCCATGCATGTGCTCACATCAGCTATAGTTATCAGAGGTAGTGTGTGGGGGGCATTGTATGGGGGGATAAACACCTTTCACGTGGTTCACATATACCCCCCCCCCAGGGGTCACTGACCTCGCGACGTAGTGGTGGGAGTAGGCGCCAGTCTAGACAGACGGCCGAGGAGTGGGGGTAGACGGCGGCGGCGGCCGCCCCATAGTTGTAGCTTACGACTCATCTGGAACTGTGAAATTTGGGATTTTCTCTAATAAAGTACAACTGTCTTTCATATGATATGGTGAGTTGCCTGAAGTTACTTTAATAGGTTGTGCGATAAATTTATAAACATGGTACAATGGGGCTTAGGCAAGAATTTTTGTTTACCCTTTGGTAATAAAAGCTCAATTGTTAAATAAACACTACGTAATACAAAAGAAAAAATATACCTAATAGACGATAACAAAAAAGATAAATTTAGATCCGGACTTGCTTTTAATTTACAACGTTTTATCAATAATGATAATAAACAAAATAATTTTAGATCACAATTTACCGAACTTGCCACTGAAACTAAACATTTTTTGCCTAAACGTCAATATATTGTAGTAACTAATGCTAACAAGGGCAACATTACTGTTCTTATTGATCAAACAGAATATACAGAAAAATCTACCAATTCTTCTTAATGATCATTCCACTTACAAATTGATTAATAGAAACCCTACTTCAGGTATTCAAAATAAGCTTAACAAAATAATAAATGAAATCTGGCTACTTAAATTGTTAACTATGACACATGTAGAACTCTAAAAAGCACAAATGGACATCCTCCTAGATTCTACGGACTTCCTAAGATACATAAACTTGATTGTCCACTAAGAACAGTTATATCTTTTGTTGGTTCCCCATTGTACTATGTTTCTAAATTTATCGCACAACCTATTAAAGTAACTTTAGGCAACACACCATATCATATTAAAGACAGTTGTACTTTAGTAGAGAAAATGACTAACTTCACAGTTCCAGATGGATACGAATTTTTTAGCTCAGATGTCAAATCTCTTTTTACCAATATTCCACATGAACTTATAATAGATGCTATAAAAAAGAGATGGAATGTAATTAAATTACACACCAAATTACCTTTAGAGTTTTTCATCAAAATCTGAAAATTTTGTTTAGAGAACGCATATTGCAGTTTTCAAAATAAATATTACAAACAGATACATGGAGTTCCCATGGGTTCACCCCTTCCAGGTGCAGTATCTGACCTTGTCATGGAAGAACTAGAACAATCTATTCTCAATAATAATACACAGTTTACTCCTCTGTTCTTCTATCGGTATGTTGATGACATCCTAGTCTGTCTACCCAATGAAAAAATCTTACCACTTAAAGACCTGTTTAACAATTATCAAAATAGACTAGTATTCACTATAGAATATGAACAATGAAAGAGCATCAATTTTTTAGATGTACAACTTACTAACAAAAATGGTCCAATCTACACTAATTGGTTTCGTAAAGAGCCTTGGTCAGGTAGATATACAAATTTTAAATCTACCACTTATCCACCTTACAAAATTAGCATTGTTAATAGGCTAATAGACAGAGCTAACAAACTCTCACATATATCTTTTCACCAAGAAAATTTACAAATTGTTAAAACACACTAAAAATAAATGGTTTCCCCACCAATCTCATTAAAAAATTAGTTATTAATCGTGTGAATAAATTACCTTCTAATGGCAACAACACCGATTTAATGAACATCAGAGAACTAAACTCAGACAGATCTATAGTCTTACCTTACAATACACAGATTTCCAAACATTTTAAAAAACGATATGAAAAACACAACATTAAAATAATTTTCAAACCTATCAAATCCATTTAACCTTTTTAAAAATCAAAGAGACCGCATTCCTAAAAACAAACAAAATGATATTGTTTATAAAGTAAACTGTTTAGATAGTAACAAATGCTACATTGGTCAAAAAAATAGATATATGCAACAAAGAATTGAAGAACACAAAAGATCATGTGAAGAGAACAAAACTAAAACTGCTCTAGACAAGCATTCAACGAATTATCAACACAATTCCGATTTTGAGAATGTAATTATTTTAGCTAAAGAAACACATTATTATAGACTATTATTCATGGAAATGTTCTACATAATCAAAAACAAAAGCAATGTAAACTTTAGAACTGACATCGAACATATGAGCGCTATATATAATAACCTCATCCATACAACCAACTAGAATTATTCACATTATACTACATAACAAATAAGCGTACACAATTTCCATAGATACATATTACAATATGAAAATTATATAGTTATTCTCTCTCCAACACATATATTCTTTCAGGTAAAAGTGAGATGCAATATATCTGTTACGTCATCCACTATCGACGAAAAACCAAAGTATTTAGATCTATATATTCTAACCTTGGTATATTACATTTTCTTCGACATATTTGGTCTTCAAATCTGTCGGCGTTGAACAAAGTATCTGCGATTAACATGCTTGCCGTCCCGGTTCTATTCTACTCGTTTGGGATGGTTCAATGGACGAAGAACGAGCTTACGGTCCTTGATATCGCCACACGTAAGATCATGCATGTGCATAAGAGCTTGCATATCAATTCGTTCATTCCGCGATTATACATCTCACACCGTCAAAGCGGACGCGGACTTCTGAAACTCCACTGTCTTCATAACCGAATTGTTCTAAGTACAGTTTACATCGTTGCAAATGGCAGAGATCCTCTCCTAAAAATGGTCAGGAAACCCGAGATGATTGGCAAAGGAGCGTTCCTTTACAAAGCCCCGGGGCAGGCCAACAGCTACTCGACCAGAAAATTCACGTAAACTTTCACAGAAATGTAGAAAAACAGTCCTTGTCGAAGGAGCAAACTTTTTCTTTCCTCAGATCATCAGAGCTTAAGGCCATGTTATACATGAGTCACGTGACCTACATTATCGATAATTTTTTTGCAACAACTCACGTCCACACCGAATAAGATATCGAGTTGAGATTTTGGGAAAAGCCTCAGGAAACAATAATGTACATTTGTATACAACATTTGGCTCGAAATTTAGAAAAAAAATTGTTTGAAGAAATTAAAACCGGAGCAATATCGGAATTTTTTGTGCAACACCTCATGTCCACACAAAATGAGATATCGAGTTGAAACTTTGGGAAAGCATCAGGAAACTGTAATCTGCGTTTGTATACAACATTTGGCTCGAAATGTTCAAGAAAAAAATGTAATGAATAAATAATACCAACCGTGCTGTAGAACTCTGTAACCAATTTTCAATGTTCTCAATGAAACATTTTTGAGGTTCTGGCTCACATGTCTGGAGGAAAATGATGCAAACATCGGCTGCAAAAATTACACTTGATAATATTTGCTGGTTTGGTGAAAATAAACAAATTGATATTTGATATATCCATGGTGTCAGCACTGTTAATAATGCAGATCGCTTGATTGCTGGTCGATATTTGTTATTCCAATAATAACTTTTTTTTCTTCCCCAACTCTATGCTTTACCACACACTGTCCTTTTATATTTTCCCAAATTTTTTCCGCTCTATTTCAACTTTTATTTTTAAATATGGGACAAAAAATATCGATCTCAGGACTGGCTGGGTCACGTGACTAATGTATAACATGGCCTTAATTCAGGTACAGAGGATTTCATTTTCACATGCCATAACGGTGTCATTTCCACCTTAGTATACAGTGACCGCATGTTATGTCAAGAAGTTCCCAGCGATAGGTGCAGAGCATGTCATACACACGCTGTGTACCTAGAAAACTTACGTCCAGTTATGGCTTTGTCAAGAGCGTCTAATCCAGACGGCCTTTTCGGGCCCTATTCGGGTGCTAGCTAGCGCAGATGATCGACAAGTTTTCAAAGTGTCAATCCAAAATATTTTTTTGCGCATTTCCAAAAACGGCCAGTGTGTATAAAATTACCAAAAAGGAAAAATGAATATTTAAAAAAATGTATATATTTCATCATCACCTTGGCAGCACTCACCAGATTATTCACCAGCTCACGGACTTAGTGATGCCGTCGAGCGATATTTCCCGATCTCGACGCGATTCCGAC
>CAKNYM010032452.1:0-16178 GCA_932195095.1 Andricus curvator
CTCTCCTTACAAAACCCTATGGTGAAAAAAATTCTTCCACTTATCGCGTTAAACCGTTAAGAACACTAACCATTGCATCAGTTTTCATGCATTTTTCAAACGAAATAGACGTCCAAACTGAACTGCTCCACATTTCAGTCTGTTAGAATGCGTACGCATTGGAATTTTCACAAGGTTAGTTGACAAAAATCTGTTTAATTGCAATTCGAATTTCAAATTTGGATAAAAAATCTCACATTTGCCAGTTAATTTCATTACATTGTAAATTTTATTCGCTTCTTATAATAAATACGTTCACCCAATTATTATAATGACAATACACTTTTCAATTTCTAAGAACTGTACCAAAGTTACCAAAGCTTATTATCACTTAAGACTACACTAGACCCTTATATTATATTACAAATTTTATTTTATTAATTTGTCCCATTATTGTAAGGACAACACACTTCTTTAGATTATATTACAAATTTTAGTAATTTATCCAATTATTGTAAGGGCAACACACATTTTAAATTTTTGCAAACATTACCAAAGACATTCAAGACTGTACTAAACCAAATTTGAAATAATTTTCTTATTTAAACTACTTTTTTACACTACGTCCCTTATAAGAATTTTTGTAATTGTCTTTTCCAGAATAAAATTTAACCACTGATGAGGGCCACCATTGTGCGCCGAAACGTTTGGTTCAATTAAAAATTAATTGAATTATGTATTCTGACCCTAAAGCCAAAATTACCATCCAATATTATAAACAATTATTTTCATCGAGGGTCAATATAATCTCCCCACTGAATATTAAAAAAATATACAATTTTGTTTCATAAAATATTTCAGACTAATGCACTAAAGAAACTTCATCAAATTTTTCTTCAAATTAAGAAAATCTAAAAAGTCTTTGAAGTTTCGTATTTTTTAGAATTTATATTTTCTATGAGAAAAAGTTTATTCCGAACATATTTTTATACATAGGTCCAACTATCTACAGTAAAAGATAGCATTGAAACATTTTTTGTAGCGTTTTGATTACGGCTTCTTGCATATCCTTGGAAGTTGAGGAAATCATTGATCTCATGGCATTGTTTGTGGAAAATTCGCATTTTGTCCAAATAGGCGGAAAATTCTTGGGTTACTTCATCATCAAAGAAACATTTCGGCAGATATTTTATCACTACCCATTCCACCACTATACAATTGAAGATTTTTTTGATCAAATTTCTAATAAAAGACCAAAGGTAGAAATAGATCAGATATGAAATTATTATATCAGAACTCGAGCAGAGAAATTACACTTTCCAGGTGGATTCATATATTTAAAGAAACCCATTTTTCAATTTTAATAAAGACCGAATTTATTACAAATTGTATAGGCTGTGCAAAGTGAAGTCACCAAATCGTTTTAAGACAAAATATGTTGTTTTTCTATGTTGTTTTTAAGGGATTTCAGTTGACTCATATTTTGCGGTTTAAACAAAAAAATGTTTTGACTAAGTTATGAGAATTAAAAATTTTTAAGGTGGTAATGTATTTTACAAAAAAAAAATCGTTGCCGTTTTTCTGAAACTCTTCAACCTTCATTTTCTCAACAAGGCCACCTTTTTATTTTTTCTTGATTTTTTTTCTAAGTCGGTATTAATAGGGTGCATTTATCGAAAAATTATTTATTTTGTGCCTACATTTTAGAAAAGAGAAAATTGAGTTCATTTCAATGAAAAATAAAAATTTGTATTTTTTCAATAACGAAACGATATTTGAAAAAAAAAAGTCGAGAGAGTGAAGTTCTTCCGCTTGAAAATTTGTAAAAAAAAGTTTGCAAACACTTTTCTGCTCTTGCCCCTTTTTCTTGAAATTTTCGCTAAAAATGCAATAAATTCGGTTACAACTGTCTTTTCCTTGTAACAATGCAATTTTCTAACACTTTATAAACGAAATTTTTTCAACTTATAGATTTACACATTAGATTTTTTTACAAAATATTACAAAATATAATGTTTTAATTGTTCCAATTAAATTTAATTAAAAAGAACAATTGTAGCCCATTAAATTAAAATAAATAAAATAAAATTATATCAAAATGAACAGGTTAATCGTTTTAATTGTTTTAATCTAATTTAATTGAGAAAAATACAATTATAGCCGATTCTAATAATAATAACTTTAGCGAACATTTTGAAAAAGAGGCAAGATAAAGAAAAGGTCTAAGAAACTTTTTTTCTTAATTTTTCAAGTGGCACAACTAAATATTATGTCTCGAAACGATTTCGTGACTTCAGCATGCTGGCTTTCCAGCCTTCCCGATTTAAAATGTATTCGGTCTGAATGTTACTTTATTTTGTTGTTAAATTTAGAAAAGGTAACATTTTTCATCTTGAAAGACTAAATATCCTTTTTGCTTCCTCATAGAGGAAGCTTTATAATGGTAACATTTTCCAGAATTTTCAAATTCATTTAATTAAACCCTCCCTAATTTAAAAATATCTAATACAATGTTCGAAGCAATTGTTAGGATGTGTGTGTGTGAGGATGTGTGTGTGTGTGCGTGGATGTGTGGATGTGTGTGTGGATGTCACGCTTTTTTGTGAACACGATAACTAGAAAACGGTTGCAGATAATTCGATGAAATTTGCAGGGCTTATTTTCCTCACTAATATCTTGAATCTGACCGAAGGATTTCTAAAAATATTTATTGCATTTTTTTTTAGCACTCAATAATATTTCAAAAATCGGTTTTTCATAGTAAAACTTCCTTTATTAGCATAATTCAAAGCTAATGCAAGAATATAAAAGATTCCTTGGTTCGAGACGAATCGATTGATATATAATATTAATCAATTTTATTGAGAGGGAAGTTATGGTAATTTATATATTTTGAAAATCGGGTTTTTATAGTAAAACTTTTTTCATTCACATAATTCAAAGTTGATTCAAGAACAGAAAAGATTCCTTGGTTCGAGACGAATCGATTGACCTACAATATGAATACATTTTATTTAAGAGTAAGGAAGCTATGGTAATGCATACACTGTTACAAAAAGCTTAAATTTTAATGTACTTTTCAGCGCCACTTGCACATGAATTTTAATGAATTTTTACATTAAAACATATTTAAGGTATATTTGCATTAATATTAATGTTTTTTACCATATATTTTAGTGTATAATTCAAGTACATACACATAAAATTACAGCAACATCCATAAATATCACATTAATGTATACACACTAAATAAGTAATGCGTAAGTGCATACAATATCATGTATAAAGGCCTCAATTTTAATGCTAAGTTTAATATGAACTACATTAAAATTCAAGCACAATACATCAAAATTTCTTGTGAATTATTATTTAGCGAATTTGATGCATATCAAGATTATTAATATAAAGCGCATTGAATTTCAAATCCTTATTACAAAAAGTGTACAACATTTTCGTTTTAAGTAAATTTAGACAGGCAGCAGACGTCCCAACTCGAGCGCACAGTGGCTGCAGTATAGGGCTAGTCCAGTTGGCACGCTATTCTGTTTTCAGTGTAGTAACGCTCTTACATTTGGGCCCCAAAGCTGAGCGAACGGCTCTTCCAACGGCATGGATGCGCTGCAACGCGACCGCGTGAAAACAGCAGCGCGTCCGAAGTTTTTCAAGGCACGACCGTCGTGCTGCACGAGGCTGCCGGGCTGTGCCGCCATCTTGCCCGACAGCCTGGGAAAAGGTACGTGAACGCCGCGTGTGCCCGCCAGTGATGGGTAAGTAAAATACTCGTGGTAATTTACTTGGTTTTCTACGGTAATTTACTTGGTATTTTACGTCATGAGTTTTCTACATGATGTAAATTACGTCTTGTTCTATATATGAGGGCGCCACCTCTGAGGCGGGAAATTGAAAACTTGAATCAGACAGCGAATCAGAGGTTTTCTACATGTATTTTACACATTCGAGGTATTTTACGTCAAATACCTCCTTTAGGTATTATACGTAAAAAACTTCCAGTTACGCGTAACTGCACATCCCTGGTTGACATTATTATTTTTTAATTAAAAATATAGGCATTAAAAAAAAACCCTTACGAGTGCCGATACCAGAAATCCAAAAAAGTGAGGTTATGTACAGTTCTACAGGTCCGCCATCTTGGTGCGTAATTTACTAGGTATTTTACCTGTTTTCGACGTAAAATACTTCACTTAGGTATTTTACGTCAAAAACCTCCAGTTACGCGTAACTGCACATCCCTGGTGCCCGCTCCAGGATTCCGGAATCGGCGGTAAGAATCGATTCTCGAACGCTAGGAATCGATTCCTACGAGGAATCGCAATCGATTCCGGGGGATCCCTAGCACGTTGTTTTCTGATTTGGAATTCGCCGTGGCCAAACGTGATCCAATTGTTCGAAAGACACAGGCTATCTTTACTGCAGAAATTCAGAACAGACACAAAAGAGGGAAGTATATGATTAAGTAAGTATCTAACATTTATTATTTTATAGTATTCTAGTAGTTTTTATAAGCAAAACAAAAGGATGCATGCGGATGATAATTCCGTTCGATTATAACCTGTACACTATCCAGTACACCCTGTACACATACTTGCACATCACAGCAATTTTTAATATGTACATTTTTTGACAATTATTTGAATTTTTCTTCCTCTCAGAGGAAGTTTTGTAATGGAATGTTTTTACAGGTTAAGGGCATGTGATACTTTGGAAATTTTCGATTTAAACCAGTGTAAGGTTCCCCCGGCTTTTCTCCTACAATAATAAATATTTTGTCTTACAAATTTGGGAAATGATAGCGAACATGCTAACGGACGTCCCCAAAATCTTCTTTTGTGGGATAATTATAAAAATTTTATCATGAAAAATTTGATTAATCTGTGTGCATTTCGAGGTTATGTGTGTTAGAATGCTCCCCAGCTTTACTTTCAAACTGCACAATATTTTTGATCGAAAAATTAGGACAAGCAGAAAAATATAGTAACTAATGTCCCGGAACTAACCTTGTTTGTAGGCAATTAAAAAAGTTTGTTTCATAAATAATTTTTAATTGGCGATCCTAACCTCAAAATAGTATACAGGCACACCATTTTTAGTTAGCACAATACATTTTTTTTGTTATTATCCTTCAGAAAAAGAGATCGGGGATGTCCTTTCTACTATTTTATAGCATCCCCTAATTCAATTTTTGAAAATTTTAAGTTTTATGGACAGAAACCCGGGACAACTAAACTAAACCCAATGTGTGGTAAATCGGGTCCAGTTCTCCCGTGTTTTTGTCCACAAAAATTAAAATTTTCAAAAACTGAATTCGGAGATGTTCTAAAATAGTATAACGGACATCCCCTAACTCTTTTGTTGATGGATAATAACAAAAAAATGTTATTATGCTAAATAAAGATATCACACATGACCTCAAAATATACACAATATTCAATTTTAGCAAAATGAAATTTCTTTAATTATCCCACAAAAGAAGAGTTCGGGGACGTCCGTTAGCATGTTCCCTATCATTCCCAAAATTTGTAAGACAAAATATTTATTATTGTAGGAAACAAGCCGGGGGAACCTAAGCATCACATGCCCTTAACTACTATATAACCAATGATAAGCAATTAAAGTGTAGTTTGTTGCAGCCAGAAGGTTGGGACTGTCAGGAGCTTCGTCGAGGAGCCTACGTATTTGTTAGTGCAAATGTGATCGTTGCTTTCTTGCACTTAACCGTCAATCCATTGCTCGCAAGAGATTCACAAACTTCCTTTTCTTCTGTATACTGAGGTAAACAATCATCTTTTATTTGACATACTTGCAATTAAATGTTTTATTTTTATAAATACTTAAATGGTAAATTATTCAATTTTAAATCATGGGATGTGTAACATAAAATAGGTTTCCAAGCAACAAGTAGGTTTCCAAAAAATGGAAGAATAATGTACCGAAAAATATAAATTCCTTACCAGAAGTTTTCCGAACAAAATTAAAATTCATGAAAGAAAATAAGACTACCACAAATTTTAAATCTTATGTATAATATAAAATATTTTTTTACGCAAATTTTCAAATTCGATAATTGACTATTTTACCAGAATTCGTCATTTTTGCAATTTATCATTTTAGAGGATTTAATATTTAGAAACTTTACTATTTTCAAAATTTTTAAATCAATAATTATTGTATTTTAATTTACTTATATTAGAAATTTTTCTTAATATAATTAAAATTATATATATTGAATTTCTAAAATTAATACACTATTCTGACATAATAGAAATTTAAATTATTTTGGTAATAATGTTAGTAAATTTTAATTTACATAATTTGTTATATAATAATAGCCCAGTGGGCACCAAATTTGACGACGTCTTTACGACATCGTTACGACATCTTTACATTCAACTTTTTATTACGGATCCAAATGACAAAAATATTGCTGATTTGATGATAAAAACGTACCCTACTATAAGGGCAGTAATAAATCATCCTAATGTAGATTTTTTATCACTAACACAACAATGGCCATCTATTCAAATTGCAAAATTCTTTATAGATCATAGCAATCATCTATTAGGTAAGGATCTCGCTAAAGTATGGGAGGAGAGTCTTGAGAAGAGAATAAAAATTACTGGACAGTATCTGAAGTCATTAAAATATAAGCCAGAAATACGAAATAAAGTTGATAATTTTGTAAAGGAAGCAAAAGGTGCTTCGGTTATTCGCAAGGACAGATTACCAAAATACTTGGTCGTTTTTAAATTATTAATCCATTACTTCAATGAAGACGACACATTCCTATTCAAATTAAAGCAGGTAAAATTTAATATAATTTATTCGGATGCTAATAATTATTAAATAATTAGATAGTAATTATTTGTTTTTTATTATGGCAACCAGGACGCTGAAGTTAATAATCAAGACGAGATGGTGTACCCCGCAGTTGTAATTCAAGGTAAGATTAAAATCAAAAATATGTATTGTTATACGTATATTATTTAATTATTTAATGCTTCAACTATAACAATACACAAAAATAATCGTTGTAGGAAAATCGCTGTATGATGAACAGGCAGAGTGTTCAGTTCATGTTAACCCAAGTTTTATTATTAAATGCGCTGATGTTCTCGAAGGATTATTCATTAACTTTCTAAGTTTCTTTGTATTTGGATTCGCATACCACGCTCAAATAGCAAAGACTATGGAATTTATCCAAAGGTGTGTATAATAAATAAGTATTTTGACGCTACAATATTTTCAAAAAGTTCTTAGCCATTTTTAACAAAGGTTTTTTTCAGATTATTTTTAAAAATAAATCCGCCTACCGCAAAAGGAATGAGTAAAAAAAGAAGGCTAACACCTTACGATCCAGCAGTCTACAAACTGGCAAAAAAAATTTCAGATTTTTCTGATGACTTTAAAATCGACGACGATTAGATGTATGACATTATCATTTCATATAAGACATATATGAATATATAAATATTGATGTTATTAGCTGTAGGATTTTGTAAAACTAATAATTTATTAATATTGATGTTGTAATTATGAATAAAAAATGTTGATAAAAATGTAAAAGTTTTGTTACTTTTATTTCAATATTTTTCAGCAAGTGCAGACTATTTTTTAGCGATAAATCACTTGAAATACAATGTACACGTAAGTGAAATTTTGAGCACTTTGCATGAAATTTCATGTCAGTGCATTAAAATGTAAGGTGGCGCGAATTGCTGGAAATTTTATGCAGACTTGCAAGAAATTTAATTCTTTTTATATAAAAATTCAAGTAGGCGCATTAAATTAGGCATGGATAAAGTAACCTAAAATTTAACACATTTTGATACGAAATTTCAGACATTTTGCATAAAATTTCATATCACTACATTAAAATTTAAGGGGGCGCGAATTGCTGGAAATTTTATGCAGTCCTACATGAAATATATTTCTTTTTATATGAAAATTCAAGCAAGTGCAATAAATTAGGCATGGATAAGGTGACCTAAAATTTAATACATTTTCCTATGAAATTTTATACATTTTACGTGAAATTTAATGTCAGTACATTAATATGTAAGGGACGCGAATTGCTCGAAATTTCGTGCACCCTTGCATGAAATTTAATGTATTTTACATAAGGTTTTAAGTAAGTGCATTGAATTTGGCCAGCAAAAAATTGTTTGAAATTTCATGCACTTATACATTAAATTTGAAGTAGAATGAATAAAAAATAATGTATTGATATAACTTTGATTTCATTTACGTCGATAAAATTTTGCTTCCAGTACTTTTGCATGAAATTTCATGCAGGTATTGTTGACAGTGTAATATTTGGAAGCACGGCTTTTCATAGTAAAACTTTTTTAAATACCATAATTCAGAATTAATGCAAGAACGGAAAAGATTTCTTGATTCGAAGCGAATCTATTGATCTGTAATAATAATACACTTTATTGAAGATTAGTCAAGTTATGCTCATTTATAATATCTGAATCATCAGTTTTAAACAGAAAAACTTTTTATCGACATAATTCAAAGTTGACGCATGAATAGAAAAGACTTTTTGATCATAAATTCTCAAATAGAGTAATTCTGACCATATGTTTGTAAAGAAATCATAAAGCTGGGGAAGGGATAGGGTGCGACAGAACTTTTCCTTTCCCTTTTCCAGCTCGAAAAATTATTATTTGGAATACAAGATTTGATTTGTCTGCTCTGTCTTTGCATTTAAAACATTTTTTGTATTATTTTGTAATTTTGTATTTTTTGTAAATTTCTATTTTTAAATTGAGCAAATGAAGACTTTGGTTTGTATATTATTGAAAAAATTAACTAATGCTTCCTCTATGAGGAAGCAAATACATTTGCTAACGGGAAGCAAAGTGCTCGTGAAATGAGCACCATATAATTATAAATACAAACAAAGTGGAAACACTCGAGATCGAATTCACAGCTAGTTTCATATTAATAATATTAATCTTCGATTTACTGTACGAAAATAAAAATAATGTAGAAAGTTCTTTACTAATTTTTTTATCAAAAAAAGATTTATTTTATTGAAAGTAATGTTTTGTAAGATTCTAACAAAAATCATATTTCCATTAAAACAGGCTTTAAAAAGAGTACAAATTAATTTTTTGGCTTCTCATTTCTTTAAAAAATATAAATGTGTTTGAAATTTATTGAAATTGAAAAATTATTCGAAATGCATTTTGAAATTATTGAATTTCTTGCTGAAAATGATAGAATGTAAAATTTGAATTAAATTATGTTTAAATGCTTATCAATAATACTTCTTTTGGCTGCTGGTCTGCACTATCAGAAAAGGCTCTCTTGCATTCCTCAGCATGGAATTTTTTTAAATATCAGGTAGTCCCAGTTGTATTTCCATCCGTTATTTTTATTATAATTTCCAACTTTTGTGCAGAGCAAGCCTCACATTTCGCGAACTTCTTTTCATCCCTGTATCCGCATTCAAAAATACTTCCTAGAACTTCCTTTCTCCTTCTTGTTGTCACTGATTTCGATTCAGTATTATTTATATATACACACTTCTATTTTCCAACCGAGCAAGTCACACCTACCCCGAAAGGGAAATGGCCTAATGGTATAATAATAATAATAAAGTATCACAAGTGACGTTTCTCGATTATTTTCAAGGACCTCGTTCGATGTCTTTCGAAAAATGAGACGATACGATTCGAAATTTAACAAATGAATACAGGAGATGATCGTTCGAAAAAAGGGGCTGATAACGAACGAAGTCGAGTGAAACAGTTGAATTTCTCGTGTCGACGTGAATCACTAGCCGGAAATAATAATAAAATTGCAATTACAAAAATCATATTACATTTCCAAAATGTTTCCAACTTGGAAACGTTATTAATTATAAACGAATTATTATTTTGTTTACCACTTTCCAGTCGAAATCTAACAAATATTAAATTTGCAAAACGTTGAACTAATCGTTCGCTAATCGTACTGAGTGATAATTAAATTAGTACTAACATCATATTACTCAGAAACATTGATAATGATAAACAAACTGATATTTTTTTAGTTATTCGCCAGATTAAATTCTCAATGTGTTGCACAAGGATTTTCTCTTACTATTGAAGGTTGCTATACAGTTTGTGATAGATTTACTGTTTTTTTATTGGATAACGTAATGTGGCACGAATACATTGCATTATATATAATTTTTGAGGTTTTTTTAAGGTTTCTCGTTACTCTGAAAAAGTTTTAGAAAGTAATAAAATAACTGCCGGTGTAGAAAAAAGAGGGAACCTTTGAAAAAAACGAGTAACAATATACAATTCATGAATTGCGTGAACATTTTTTTAAAGTGAATATTTCTCAAACAATTTTTACTGGTTTGAAGAATTTTTATCTTTTAATATCACAAATTAATAGCATTTACTTGATGATATGAACTAACTAATACAATGTGAACACCTATTTCTGTACATTTATAAATAAGAATAAATAAATATAACAAGTATGTTCAGAGGTGGATGTTCACAATTATTGATTAGGCCAAAGCATTCAGGAATGCCAATAAAATTCGCGTTTATAACATAATACGTCGTTTGAACAAGTACATATTGTTTGATCAATAAAATACCACTTGGTTTTATTTTGATTGTGAAAAATAACATTGAAACATTTGCTTAAATAAAATCTAGAAATTTTCTCTAATCATTTTTTGATGAGGCTCGTAATTTTCGTTTTAATGGCAACAACTTATATGAAAAATCACAAATTTGAATTTATGAAAAAACGACACAAGCTAGGTGCAGTGAAATTCTTAACGGCAAACACTTTCACGCAAAACAGGAGTCCCGGGCGCAATCAACAAATTACAGATCTTAAAGGTTCAATCTTTAATTGTAATCGATTCATGCACAAACGCGGCGGAAGAACAAAGACTGAACGCAAAGCGCCAGACCTAAAAGAAGCGCACCCATGGAGCGTGCAGATTTTTAAAAATAATTTTATTATTAATAATTTATATTGTATTACACTACGTCACAAAAACATATAATATACTTATTTATTTGACTTTTATGGCATTTATTTATGTATTTTTTGGCACTGATTCGGAAATTGACATTATTTATTTCGTAGTAGCAATATTTCCGGAGATGTTAAAGATTTAATGTCCAGTGTCACATAAAAAACGAAAAAACCATGTTGCGTGAACATCAGGTCATTTTCGCTTTTTAAACCTGTTTTTATGAAAAACGCGAGAAGATAGAACATTTTCGCCTTCAGATACACATTCTAAAGAAAAAATACTGGAAAGTCCAATCAATTAATGATAAAAAAATCTTGTTACTCCATGAGTGCTCCATGAGTTGTCTCTTTTTTAGATTTCTTTTATGATAATGGATTATGAAACCGTCCAATTGAATAATCCTCATGTGCGATTCTATGTTTTCAAAGGACTGCGCGATATCTAGAACTTATATGGAAATTATATTACGTTTATTATTATTTCAAGGCAACTAATACGTACTTCAAGTTTTCAACATTCAAATGACCAAAATGTTATATCACTAATAGTTTTCGAGTTTCACATGCTGAGTTGTGGCTGCAGCAGAAGTTAGCATTACTACAGGTTTTTAACTAAAATTACCAGGCACAAAATTTAGTTTTTGCGACATATATGAGCACTAAATAAGCACTGAATTCCTGCGCCAAGTACAATTTGATTCCACTTATAGTTGCCGAGTGTCACATATAAGAGTCATCTGAATCCAGCATTGCTACACGTTTTTGTTAAAAAAAAGTTCCCGGATTTTGTGCATAGCACGAATCCAGAGCACTTAATTAGCACTGAATTCCTGCGCAAAAATGAATTTGATACCACTTATAGTTTCCGAGTTTCGCATACCGGAGTTGTGGCTTCAGGTGAAGCTAGCATTACTACATATTTTTCACCAAAATTACCGGGCACAAAATTTTTTTCTGCAGCATAAATGAGCACAATATAAGCACTCAATTATAACATAGCGCCCATATGGATGTGACAATGTTGTAATTCCAACTTCCGGGACCTGAAATGTTTGTATTTTTTCGCTGGTTTAAAAAAGTACCTAATTTGTTTAATTGCAATTTCAATATTGTTGTCGGTCCCCGTGTGGAAAAATTTCGTGGCGCTGTACTGTTTCTGTCTAGTCCGCCTTGAGTCCACACTGGCGCGCCACAGGCTGACTGTCCAGTGACTAGACTGGGATGTTACGCTCGGATCGACTAGTTTCTAGACAGATCGGCTCTTTTGATAAAAAAGTAATGAACAATTAAATAATACTATTATTTTTCATACGATAAACGTCCAATATATAAATTTTTCAGTTGATTAAAAATATAAAAAAAGTTTTTGTAGAAAAAAAATGAGTTTCCGCAAATCTCTTGTACATACGCCGGGTGTCGAACTTCTGATGTAACTTCCTATTATATTGTTGTAACTTTGTCCCGTCGCCTTAATACCTCGGCCACCTAAAAGCTAAATTTTCTTTCATTTTGTCGGATATGCAATTCAATTCATTACATCCCAATATTTATTTCAATAAAACATGTATAATTTTTAAACATTCAAAGTGCTTGATGTGTGAATAAATCATCGAAAATAATAACGTTTGTATGAGTTGACTTGCGATTAGACTATGAAATAATGATTGTTTATTATTTCAAATAATCAATACGTTAGGCTCAATTATCATTTACACAATAAATAAATAATTAGAATAAATTAAATGAGTCATTTATAATGATATTTGATTTTTTGGAATATCGTCAATATTATACATAGCATTATACATATTATAATTATTATAAATTCAATAAAAATTTATTAAAACTCTACTATACCTATAATTCAATTGAAAGGAAATGTTTTTGAACATTCTCGAAGAAAATCGTTCTTAAGAATAAAGTTCTTGTATTAAGATTTCGATCACCTTCAACGATTATTGCTTACTCTCTTAAATATGTAAAAGTGTATAATTAATTATTGCTGGAGCATCTGTGCAATTGCGTATTGTGATTTCCTCAATCATTTATTGAAACATGATTATTTTATAAATTCACCTGTGTAATTTTTGCTCAAGTCTAAACCGTGTTTCTATCTAGAAACTAGCTGAAATCTGAACAATCTTCATATATTCAAATTCGTAACGAACTCCTAGATAGCGCCAAGATTGGGACTAGACAGCAGAAAGGTTTGCATCAAACACGTAGCAAAACTAGACAGCGCCAGTGTAGCGTCAGGCTAGTTTTGCGTGAATAGACAGGCTTGAGAAAAACTGTACTGGCTTCAGCATGATTCAAGACTGCCACGAAATTTTCCCACACGGGTCGTGCAACGTTTTGCAAATTTATTATTTTTAAGATTTTGACATTTCCAACATTTGCTACCCAAAAACGCAACATTTTCTATTCTTGCAGGAATTTTATGAGTCGAATTGCGAAAAATGCAACATCAATTTAAAAAACGATGATTTGAGTTATGCCAGGGGGGTGACTCGCCATACAAATGCGCTGTGTCAGTTTTGTGAAGGACGGCAGAAAATGAAACACTGGCGCCACTAGCGCCACGCCCTATATTTGAATGAAAGCTGATTAGAATCATGGGAGATTTAGTATTTTCCGCAGTTTTTATAATATTTTGGACGTTTGTGGATAATTTAAATACTTTTAGCTTGAATTAGGCAAGGATTAACTGTTTCTAGAATTTAAAAAATACCTAGGATTAAAAAATAGACCTTACATACACTGGAAATGTCGGTTTTTAATTTTCAAGTAGAGTGGAATGGTAAAATATAAAGATTACGTATTTACCGTTTAAAACAAATAAACTAAATGTTCTGAAATGATAATATATAAAATTTTTTGTCTATTTTTTAATTACTCGAATGATCCTAATCTATTATTACATTATAATAAAAATATACAAGCAAATTTAAAAATCATAATTTTTAATATTCAGCATATTGTATTGATCGTGAAATGGCTAAAAGATTATCAGTATTAAAGTTATTAACTTTAACGTACATTTAGTCATTTATTTATTTAAAAATTGAATTAAACGATGGAGATATAAATTAAATATGGGGTATAGGTAATAGGTATAGGAGTAATAAATGCCAAGTTAATTTATTTAAATAAATATAATTATTTAAATTATTTACGAATATACTGCGATTAAAGTATAGCAATTATTATGCAGACAGAACATAATAATTTATTATATACAATTGAACAAAGCTAGTTTTACAAAATGTCGCGACTTTCTTTTTCATAAAATTATCGTTTTTTTAAATTTAGGTTTCTTGTACTATTCTGACTGCAAGAAAATCATTATTTTACAATTGTAATTTACTTTAGTACTTGAATTTATTAATAAATTAATGTAATCGTACATAAATTTCGAAATGATAAAAATAAACAACTTCTTAAAACAATTTTTAAGAAGTGAAATCTTCCTTTGATCAATTCAATTGTTACCTTAATAGGAACGTAAGTTCTATTATTTCGGTCTTTCGATCAATTTGAATAAAAAAGACTAGGAGTATTCCGAGTCAATACTTTAATTATATAAAAGTTACATTCTCGCAACGTTTCGACCTCAATCTGTTGGTCATCCTCAGGCAAATTATACCCGATAAAGGCTTATATTATACCTAATAAAGTCTTTTTTATTCAAATTGATCGCAAGACCGAAATAATAGAACTTACGTTCCTATTAAAGTAATAAATGTCGAAACTCGGCGATAATTCAAAACTGTCATTAATGTTACTTTTACAATTTTCTTAAAGATAGTAAGGGTTTTAAAATATTTTTAAAATTTCAAAAACTAATAAAAATATAATGTTACATACTATTACAATAATCTACAAGTTTTACAAGAAGAAAAATATATCAAAATTTAAAAATCAATGTAGTCATGAAACCGTCAGAGCCATTCAATTATTTTAGGTTAAAGAACGTCGGTGTAAACAAATCCTCATACCTATCGCCATAACCGTTCCATCCGGAGCTAAAACTTTCTTTTTCCAAATTATTTGATCCTTTAAAAAGTGATCTTCACAAACTACATTTCCAGGTTTAACAATAAAATCCTTTTTGTCATGCTTAATTGCTTGGTGCCAACGGTCAACCTCATTTTTTAGAACGGAAAAATGCACTGTTTTACTCCGTTTGAGCGGGTTGAGTCGTACCCTGATAGACAGTTCGGTGCTATACGTCGATGCCCCCCCCCCCCATTGTTATAACACATGTATCCGTAAATAAATAAAATATGGCAAATAGACGATAAAGTTATGACATTTCACGAGTTTGTGTATGCAAAATCATAACAGACAACGGGCAGACCGGGCGTCGTGGAGGTGGCGCCAATGCTTCACGACTCGCCGCTCTTCACAAAACTGACACGCGCCTCTAATGCAAAAGCGAAAATCGTGTCACTCCCCTGATATTATGCACTAACAAGGGGGATTAGGTTGGTGTCCGACGCCGATTTTTTTGTAACTTTGCAGATGAAAAGAAGATCCCAGACTATAAAAAAAAAAAATTAATTTTTTGGGCAATCGTTCATATTTAGGGGTGGAAATCACCCCTTCTATATTTTTGATACTTTTACTGTTTTAAGAGGTATCATTGTTTTTTCTTTCTTATTTTTGCACAAAATTGTTTTAATTGATTCTATATTATAATATTATCTTGAGTTTTAAAAATACTTACCCCCTAGAGTATCATAATTCAAAAAATCTACCCCTATAGGATGCTTCGCCATATGACACATAGTTTAAGATTTTTGAATTTGTTGCTGCAAACATCTAGTTTTGATAACTAATTCTATTAAGAATTATCAGTCTTATTCGAAATAACCCCTAAATTATGTGCCATCCACCCCTTTAGTATTATCAATAAATAAAAAATTTAGTTATTAATATGACATTTTAGTAAGTAATGAATTTAAATATTTAGTTTGGACAATCAATAATAATATAACTAATTATTTGTTAACGATGGCACATGTTCTTATATTGATAAACCCTTGTTATGTGAAAACTACCCCTCAAAAACTTTTTATGTTTTGTTTAGCAGGCGATTTTAATGACAATACATATATAACAGAACTGTTTAAAGAATTTTTATTTAGGTTCAGGCACGTACATATTTCCATTGAAAATTG